>AWOL01S0035720.1:110119-122994 GCA_000715115.1 Nicotiana otophora | reverse complement strand
TGTAAGTTTCAAAGTGTGGGTTACGTATTAAAAGGTTATGGCTTTGAGTCGTGTTTCAATGAAAGATAGAATTATCTAAAAGCTTTTGTACTAAATTCATGCCCATTAGTGGCTGTTTTAACTAATGCTTTGATTTATAAATATATCCAGTGTGATTCGAGTTCTATATACTCATATGTTGAAATTGTACATTATCATTTATGGGGAAGAGTATTGCAAGAGTAAATGGTGTATTGACTGTTATAATTTTTCATGTGTGTTTCTATTGTTGGTTGGTATGCTTCATTCTTTGGTAAGAAACCATTTGTTTTTAAAGTTTCCATTTCAAATGGATTTGAAGTATATGATTTCTAAAATATCCTATATGTTGATACTTGATGGTGATCTTTGAAATTAAAAGAGGTGAAAGTGTAGAATATGAAATACGGCCATCGTGCCAGGAATAAAGAATCTTGTGAATGGCCTAATGAGCCAAGGAAATATTATCGTTGTGAATGACGGGAAATACTAATGAGAATTCATACAATGTGAAAGCTATTGAGGTGAGTACAATTGTATTTATGATATTTCTGTTTGCAAATCAAATCAAAAACTATTTTAGGGAGCATCATTAGCAATACCGAGGAAGGGTGGGTCATAAGACCCACACCTGAAACTACACGTGCCGGTGTAGGGGTGGATTGTGATATTATTCCCCTTAATTGGGATGAAACTGGAATTTTTGTGGATTGGAAAAGTCAACCCGCACGGAATATGTGGGAAGGCGGCCTAGCTGATCGGGGAGATCAGAATATTGCGCATATGGTGGTACTACTATTGGTAACGACTTTCTTTCGCACCACATGTCAAATCACATTGTTCGTGGGGAGATGGCCTAGCCGATCGGGCGTGATCGGATTCCGTGCTAACAAAGACAGTGGTATATCGGTGCTAATGATATCCCAACCAAAATTATATATGAAGTTCGTATTTTTAAAATTATTATGTTTTAACTGGACGTTTGGATATTGTTGATTGTGACTTGCTGTTTCTATGTGTTGCCTTTTCTTATATGGGCATTCTATTTTGAAAGAGGATTTTTAGCTATACATACTAGTGCTATTCGACAGTACTAACGTCCCTTTTGCCGGGGGCGCTGCATCTTTAATGGATGCAGGTGGTTCTTCAGCAGGCGGCATTGATCAGTGATAGTAGTACACTCTTTTCAGCTGATTTGGTGAGCCCCACTTTATTTTTGGGTCATGTATCTTTTGTTTCTCATGTACAGTGTTTTGAGGTATAGCCGGGGCCTTATTGCCGGTATTTCCATATTACTCTTCTATTGTATTTAGAGGCTCCGTAGACAGGTTGTGGGTTATGGTTGATGTTGGGAATCGAACTAGAAATGTTGGTACTTGGAAATTATGTTTTTCATTAATTCTATAAACTCGAAATGTTTTGAAAATTATGAATGAAGCTGCTAATGGGAATGAAAAGGATGTTGTTAATAAAATCTTTTCAGTGATTGATTAATGGAGTGCATCTCCTCTTTATTAATGGATGAGTTTGGGTAGAAGGAAGTCTAATAGGCTTGCTCGGCCGCGTTCTCTCGGTTGAGCTCCTGTCGCGCTCCCTGAGTGTGGGGCGTGACATCACCAACTGGTGTTGATACAACAAATGGCTTATCAGGTTCTACCCCAAACTTATCAGCGACATCCAAAGCGACATATGATAGAGTAGAACCTCGATCTATCAATGCATAAATATCTAGAGACGTATAATATACCTGTACTAATGTATGGTGATGACTCCGGGTCCATTCGACCCACCAAGGCACAAATGTGGTTCTGGGTACCACTAAACTACATGCTCCGACTCTACCTCTACCTCGACTGCCTGGTGCCTATGGACCATTCCCTGAAGGACGTACTATCGATGATGAAGCTACTACTGACCCAGTTGGCTGAGCCATGCCACCTTCTCCTCTCCTCAGGCATTCCTGAAAACCCACACCAATAACATGCATTGAAACCTTGATGACATAGTCAAGGATGCGTCTTACCATACTAACTACAGGGCGGCAAAGACGACCTCATCTGACTCGAGCTCTCTTGATGCTGAGAACCTATGCCTGCAAGCTTTGACTGATCCATACTAGGCATAACGATTATACCTGGGCCCCCAAAACGGAGGCAGAGAGCTACTAGCAAGATAAGATGGTCGTCTAGAAGATTATGGTCTGAAACCATCCCACGACTCTCCATAGTACCCAACAGATCTAGCTCTCTTATGCCACCCCCTCTCTATATTTCAAGTAACTCGTAGATGGTGCTTACACTCCTCTAAGTTCTGAGCAAACACCGGTATTCGGGAGATATCCATATCTTGGTGCAGAGATGCTACCGTATAGTCTCCAATCAAGCGTGGATCAAGACCAGCCACAAACAGATGTAACCTATCTTGCATCATAGCCACAATAGTCGGAGCATACCTTGCCAGGGAATCAAGTCTCAGACTATATTCTCGCAAACTCATATTGCCTTTCCCTTAGAGCTAAGAACCTATCAATTCTGGCCTATCGAATCTCTAGTGGCAAATAGTGATCTAGAAAAGCATCTAAAAACTCCTTCCACATAGTTGGAGGTGCATCTGATCCCGTGGACCTTTTCCAAGCCTCATACCATAAGACAAACATATCCTTCAATTTATACGATGGCAACCCTATTGTTTTAGTCTCGGTAGCATTCATCACTCAGAGTGCCCTCTAATGGTGATCAATTAAGTCCTAAGGGTCCTCATTTTGGTCAGACCCTATAAATAGTGAGCGGTCCAAATTAATGAACTCCCGAACTTTCGAACTACTCGACCTCTCTGAAGGTCCAACACTTAGGCATGCTCCTGTCTGGCTCTGAGTTTGTAAGGCCACTAAGCAAGTCAGCTATTGTACCAGACTCTAAATATCCTAGTCAAATGTACCAGGTGGAGGAATTGGAGGTGATGGGGCCCTCTAAGCTCCTCTAGTGCTAGCAGAGTCATAGTTGCCCGAGGGGGCATCTCCCTCTAGGCCTCACCCTAACCAACACTGGCGGGGGGAACTCTATTAGTACCTTTTCCCACCATCATACTTTTCCTTTAGCTAGTAGTCGTCTTTCTGGTCGTAGGCATTTTTGTAACACAATCAAGGCCCATAGGAATCGAATTCTTATTACTCAGCTCTATCACACGATGTAATGTATGAAAGAAATGTGACCATCCCCTAATGCCCGATAGCCTCTTGATTATAAATGCGGTGCACAACACATCCATAAGCAAGACTCTACTAGAGACAACTTGTAGACTCCCTAGGATACACACCTGCTCTGATACCAAGTTTGTCATGTCCCAAACTTCGGGAAGCGAGACCGGCACCCTCTCGCTTGACCGAGCATACCAACCTAAAATAACATAACCAGAATGTATAGAACATTTGGGGCCGACAAGGCCACAACATCCAACGATATGAAGATAGGAAAGACATAACAATAATCAGTCTACAAGCCTCTAAGAGTACAATATTTATTAAATGGTTGAGACAGGGCCCCGACCTATCCCTAATATATATATATATATACATAATTATACGAAAACCTCTAGACTCGGCTAACCCCATGAGACACGGAGCTTACTGATCTACCACTGAACATGAGCAACTACTTACTTTGGACATGCAACATGAAATGCAGCTCCCTAGTAAAAAGGGCGTCTGTACGAAAAGAAATATCCGTGTATGTAAGGAATGGATAGCATATAAAAGAATCAATAAGTACAGAAAAGTGCAAGGACCAACCTAGAAGTACATTTTCCACATAGGTCCACCTCGTCTAAGTATAGCTCAGCCGATGTGTGTGTGTGTGTATATATACATACCCATAATAATAACTCTGAGGCTCATTATTAAATCTAGTGACAAACTATTCAAAATGATGTAAGGTCGTTAGTTTGCTGAACAACATTATAGATGTTACTTCCAATATATCAATCTTTCGAGTGAATCGAGACATAATATATATGTACTAAGGAACATCAACCAACAAAAAAACATCAAAGGTAAACATATGAACCTAGATATATCATGAGTGGAGTATCTACGATGAGATGTTTCATTAAGATTTGTCTTTAGAAAAATTGTTGTTAAGGCATATTCATGCCGAAAGGGGTAAAAAGAGATAGCATTACACACCTTGATTAGAAGCCCTCCAATAAATCACAACAAGAGAAGATCCTACAAGTTTACTTTACACAAAACGACAACCATACCTAGTGTCAAACAACTTGAAAATATAACAATGAATGACCAGCCCACAACCGCACCGTTATGTGGTGCTTCTCCACACCCTTTCTCCTCAAAAACTCCTTAAAATAGTAGCACAAGAGACAACATGATAACAACAAGAAAACAACCCACAAAATAGTCCACTACAATTTGAACAACTCGGACTCATGACTTCCGATCACCGTCTCGTGAGTTCTTAATATTATGGAACAAATTTCTCTAACTTTCCAGCAAAAAAAAGGATGTAAGAGTGTGGTATACTTACCTTACTTGGTGAAGAGCTCCGCTCCTAACCTGGGGTTTTCAACTCTTAGGTTTTCCTCCAACTAGAACTTAAAAAAATGAGAACATAACTTAGGGCTTGAGGGAGCTTGGAATGGGCATCTTTGGAGATAGCTTCAATGGTTTCCTTTGGGTGTGAATTTGGCTGAAATAAAGTGATATAGAAAGAGGTTAATCAGCCCCTTTAAGGGGTCCCTTTGGCCGAAACCCTCCCTTATCTTATAAAACAAATTGTGGCCTTTCCTTTTAAGCAAGTAGGTGATGCACTTGGTGGTCACCTACTTGCTTAATATGTGATATATGTTGGATCTTATTCAATTTTTTATCACGGCCCAATTTCTAACCTGTCGTGATGGCGCCTATCGTGGTACTAGGCAAGACGACATTTACGAATAACCCCAACACTTTTAACAAAAAGGGATTTAAAGCAATTTTAAATAGCAACTTATCATAAACAAGATATAAAGATCCATTACACAACGCAGAAAAACTCCCAAATCGGGGTGTCACAGAGTACATGAGCATCTAATATCATAAGTTTGGAATACACTATCTGTGATTGTCCAAACCTAAACACAATAAAAGGAAAGATACAGAAGGAGAAACAAGGTCTGCGAACGCCGGGAAACTACATTGGAATCTCCCAGAAGATCAACTGCGCAGAGTATCAACACCCACCGTGTCCGTAAATACCTGGTTCTGCACACGAAGTGCAGGGTGTAGCGTGAGTACAACCATCTCAGTAAGTAACAAGACTAAATAAAGAGCTGAAGATAGTGACGAGCTACACGGTTTTAGTTCAATTTCAGTAATCTCAACATAGGAAAGTAGGCATGCTTTCAAGTTCGGCAATTTAAGTCAAATCAGTTAAATTATGTCAAGTTCAAGTAAAACAGGATGCAATATCTCTCAGAAATATCAAACACACTGATATATGGCAGCTGAGTACAACAGTAATGAAATCAAATGCATACTCTCAGAGCAATAGTCACTCAGTCCTCACATTCACTCCAACCTCATAATCACTCATTCCTCACAGTCACTCATTCCTCTCAGTCGCTCGGCACTCACACTCAGTAGGTACCTGCGCTCACTAGGGGTGTGTACAGACTCTGGAGGGGCTCCATCAGCCCAAGCGCTATATCAAGCCAATCATGGCATAAATCAATGAAACATGTTGTGGCGTGCAGCCCGATCTCATAAATATCCTCACAATCAGGCCCTCGGCCTCACTCAGTCATCAATCTCTCTAGTTTCTCGAGCTCTCAGAAAGCATGAAAATCATCCCAAACAACAATGATATGATGTATCAATAAGGAACAATAGAGACTGAGATATGCTATGCAAGTAAAACTGAGACTGAGTACAAACAACAATTAGCAGGTAATTCAACTTGTATCACGGCCTCTGTCAGTCCAAACTATACCAACACATAGCCTCGACATCATTTCTAACATGATTTGCAGTCAAATTTCTATAACACATGGAGAGCATATAGCTAACAACAAATTATTCAACTTTACAGTTCCAGGGAATGGACCAAGTCACAATTCCTACGGCGCACGCCCACACGCCCGTCACCTAGCATGTGCGTCACCTCCAAACCAATCATAATATACATAATACTAGGTTTGAACCCTCAAAACTAGATTTACAACTGTTACTTACCTCAATCCGATAAAATCTCTACTCCAATACGCCTTTGCCTTGCAAATCGGCCTCCGAACGCCTCGAATCTCGCCACAAACAATTCGATACAATCAACACGAGCTAAAGGAATAGATTCAAAAATACGAAGTTATTAATCAAAATCCGAAATCGGTTCAAAGCTGGTCCCCGGGCCCACATTTCAAAATCCAACAAAAATTAAAAAACCCAAAATCCCATTCGACCACGAGTCCAACCATACCAAATATATCAAAATACGACACCAAATCGTCACCCAAATCCCCCAAATCAACTCTCCAAATACCTAGCCTCGAACCCCCAAATACACCTCAAAAACATACCAATTAGGTGGTAAAATCAATGGGGAAATATAATTACTAATTAAATTTAACCACAAGTGACCTACCTCAAGAATACCTTCTAAATCCCTCTCAAACATTGCCCAAATCCGAGTTTGCAAAGTCAAGAAATGATAAAACCCTCGGAACCCAGCATTTATATTCTGTCCAGGCTTTTTCGCAAGTGCGACAACTTACCCGAACCTGCGGCTTCACGAGTGAGACCAAAACATCCCCTTCTGCGATAGGTTCCCCTCCTGCGGACCAAAATTCCGCTCTTGCGGACTCGCTTCTGCGAGTCACCAACCGCTTATGTGGTCCCAGCTCACCTCTCACTTCCGCTTTTGTGATCACTTTGCCGCATCTGCAGCCACGCAGGTGCGGTAAATCCTTCGCACCTGCGACCTCTGCTCACACCTCGCCCAAGTCCACTTCTGCGGTCCATTCCTCACTTCTGCGAGCTCGCACCTGCGATTACACCAGCAGCTTCCAACTTCAGCAATTCTCTAAGTTCCAAACTTGATTCGTTAACCACCCGAGGCCCCCGAGACCTCAACCAAACATACAAACAAGTCTTAAAACCTCATACGAACTTAGTCGAACCATCAAATCACCTCAAACAACATAAAAAATATGAATCACACATAGATTCAAGCCTAATGAACTTTGAAATTCCAATTTCTACAAACAATGTCGAAACCTATCAAATCACGTCCGATTGACCTCAGATTTTGGACACAAGTCATAGATGACATTACGGACCTATTACAACTTATGGAATTCCAATAGGACCCCAATATCTAAAAAGTCCACTCTAGTCAAACTTCCCAGAAATTTAACTTTTTCCATTTCAAGCCTAATTCAACTACGGACCTCCAAATCACAATCTGGACATGTTTCTACGTCCAAAATCACCCAACAGAGCTAACAAAACCATCAAAACTCCATTCCGGAGTCGTTTATACATAAGTCAACATCCGGTCAACCATTTTAACTTAAGCTTTCCATTATGAGACTAAGTGTCTCAATTCATTCTGAAATCCTCTCGGACCCGAACCGACTAACCCGGTAAGTCATATAACAACTGTAAAGCACAAAATGAGTAGTAAATGGGGGAATGGTGCTACAACTCTCAAAAGACCGGTCAGGTCATTACATCCTCCCCCCCTTAAACAAACGTTCGTCCTCGAACGGGTCTAGAAACATACCTAGAGTCTCAAATAGGTGTGGATATATGTTCCGCATCTCCCCCTCGGTCTCCCAAGTAGCCTCCTCAACTGGCCAACTTCTCCATTGCACCTTCACTGAAGTTATATCCTTTGACCTCAACTTTCTAACCTGCCGATCCAAAATGGCTACGGGCTCTACATCATAAGTCAAATCACCATCCAACTGAACCGTGCTAAAATCCAAACCATGAGACGGATCGCCAACATACTTCTGGAGTATAGAAACATGAAATACTGGATGCACACTCAACAGACTAGGTGGCAAGGCAAGCTTGTGAGCCACCTCTCCAGTCCTCTGAAGTGCCTCAAACGGCCTAATATACCGAGGGCTCAACTTGCCCTTCTTTCTGAACCTTATAACACCCTTCATGGGTGAAACCTTGAGCAGAACCTTCTCCCTAACCATGTAAGCAACATCACGGACCTTCCTATCGGCATAACTCTTTTGTCTAGACTGCACCGTGTGAAGCTGCTCCTGAATCAATTTAATCTTGTCTAAAGCATCCTGAACCAAGTCAGTACGCAATTGCCTCGCCTCACCCAGCTCAAACCAACCCACCGGAGATCTAAACCATCTCTCATACAAAGCCTTATACAAAGCCATCTGAATGCTCGACTGGTAACATTTGTTGAAGGCAAATTCCGCGAGCGGCAGAAACTGATCCCACGAACCCCAAAAATCAATAACACAAGTGTGTAGCATGTCCTCCAATATCTGAATAGTGTGCTCGGACTATCTGTCTATCTGGGGGTGAAATGTTGTGCTCAACTGAACCTGGGTGCCCAACTCTCACTGCACGGCTCTCCAAAGTTGCGGTGTAAATTGCGTACCTCGATCTGAAATGATGGACACTTGCACACCGTGAAGGCGAATAATCTCTCGGATGTAAATCTCCGCCAACCGCTCTGAAGAATAGGTAGTACCAACTGGAATGAAGTGTGCGGACTTGGTCAGCCGATCCACAATCACCCAAATAGCATCTAACTTCCTCGAAGTACGTGGGATCCCAACTACAAAATCTATGGTGATTTGCTCCCATTTCCACTCTGGATTCTCTAACCTCTGAAGCACAACACTTGGTCTCTGATGCTCATACTTCACCTGTTGACAGTTAAGGCACCGAGCTACAAACCCCACTATATCCTTCTTCATTCTTCTCCACCAACAGTGCTGCCTCAAGTCTTGATACATCTTTGCGGCACCCGGATGAATGGAATACCGCGAACTGTGGGCCTCCTCAAGAATCAACTCACGCAGCCTATCCACATTAGGCACATGAATCCGACCCTACATTCTCAGTACCCCATCATCCCCAATAGTCACATCTTTGGCATCACCATGCTGAACCATGTCCTTAAGGACAAGCAAATGGGGATCATCATACTGGCTCTCTCTGATACGATCATATAAGGAAGGTAGAAACCACACAAGCTAGAACCCGACTGGGCTCCGAAATATCCAATCACATGAACTGGTTGGCCAAGGCCTGAACATCAACTGCAAGAGGTTTCTCACTAATAAGAATGAATGCAAAACTACCCATACTCACCGTCTTTCTACTCAAGGCATCGGCCACCAAATTGGCCTTTCTGAGATGATACAGAATGGTGATATCATAGTCCTTTAGCAGCTCCAACCATCTCCGCTGCCTCAAATTTAGATCCTTTTATTTTAACAAGTGTTGGAGGCTGTGATGATCCGTATACACCTCAAAAGACACATCGTAGAGATAATGCCTCCAAATCTTCAATGCATGAAAAATGGAAGCCAACTTCAAATCATGAACATGGTAGTTCTTCCCATGAGGCTTCAACCGGCGTGGAGCATAAGCAATCACTCTACCCTCCTACATCAGCACACACCCAATACCGATCCAAGAAGCATCAAAATATACTGTATAAGAGCCTGAAGCTGAAAGCAAAACTAGAATAGGAGACGTCAAAGCAATCTTGAGCTTCTGGAAGCTCTCCTCACACTCATCCGACCACCTGAAAGGAACACCCTTTTGGGTTAATTTGGTCAAGGGCGATGCAATAGACAAGAAACCCTCCATGAAGCGACGATAATAAACGGCCAAGCAGAGAAACCTCCAAATTTTGCTTCCGCGTTGTGTAATGGATCTTTATGTCTTGTTTATGATAAGTTGCTATTTAACATTACTTTAAATCCCTTTTTGTTAAAAGTGTTCGGGTTATTTGTAAATGCCGTCTTGCCTAGTACCACGATAGGCATCATCACGACAGGTTAGAATTTGGGTCGTGAAAAGTTGGTATCAGAGCCTAGGTTACATAGGTCTCACGAGCCATGAGCATGTTTAGTGCAGTCTAGCGGATCGGTACGGAGACGTTTGTATGTATCTTCGAGATGCTGCCAAACCCTTAGGAAACTTCACATTCTTGTATTCTTCGGACACCACCAGTACCGCTAGTCTTGCTCAGGCGGTCTCTGTTTCGGCCGTAGCAGCCACTTCTCAGGCCGGGGAAGGTACTCAGACTCCTGCTGCCCGTACACTAGAGCAGGTGATGCAAGGACTCCAGATACCGGGGACACTTCCAGCCCAGTCGGTTGCAGCTGCTCAGGCCCATGTGGTTCCTGTTATGACTGAGGATGAGCATAAGAGACTAAAGAGGTTTGGGAGGCTCCGGCCTCCATCTTTCAGTGGGGTAGAGTCAGCGGATGCCCAGGGCTTCTTGGACAGGTGTGAGCAAATTCTTCGCACGGCTGGTATTGTAAGGACCAGTGGGGTCTCATTCACTACTTTTCAGTTCATTGGGGCTGCCTTCAGTTGGTGAGAGGCTTATGAGCGATGTATATCGGTCGGTGCAGTACCACTTACATGGCAGGAGTTTTCCGTTCTCTTCTTGGAGAAGTTCGTGATGTAGTCTTTCAGAGAGGAGCTGCGCAGACAGTTTGAGCAATTACATCAGGATGGCATATTTATGATGCAGTACGAATAAGGTTTTCCGAGTTGGCTCGTCACGCAGTTTGGTTGGTTCCCACTGATAGGGAGAGGATTAGGAGGTTCATTGATGGCCTCACGTATCAGCTGCGGTTGCTTATAACTCGGGATAGGGTATCTGGTGCTACGTTTGATGAGGTGGTCGACATTGCTTGGCAGATAGAGATGGTCCATAGTCATGAGCGGGGTGAGAGGGAGGCCAAGAGGACTCGTGGACAGGGTAGTTTCAGCGGAGTTCCTTCTGGGGGTCAGTTCCACCACAACAGGGTTCTTCCTTATATGCTCATATGGCTCGTCCAGTTCACCGTGGTGCATTGTCTGACCATGCTTCATAAGTTCTCATCAGGGCCAGTCATCACTGAGTGCCATTCCATCTTAGAGTTCATCTTGTGCTCCATCGGTTCTGGGTTCATCTATGTCGGGTCCTTCTAGCAGTTATCCTGATGCTTACGGATCTTATCAGTCCCCACCACCAACGTCGGGGAGTTTCTTTGAGTGGGGGGAGATTTGGCAATTGTGGAGGCAGTGTCCTCATTGTCTGGGAGGTCCAGTACAGTAGAGGAGTCAGGCTGCGGCTTCAACACCAGTTACTTCACCACCCGCCCAGCCAGCTCATAGTGGGGCCCAGTCCTAGAGGTCGCCTTAGAAGGAGAGGCTGATCAGGTGGCGGTCAGGCCCAATTCTATGTTATTCCTACCAGATTAGATGTTGTTGCTTCAGATGGAGTGATCATAGGTATTGTCTTAGTTTGCCACAGGGATGCCTCTGTATTACTTGACCTTGGTTCCACTTATTCGTATGTATCATCGTATTTTTCTCATTATCTGGATAAGCCTTGTGAGTCCCTAGCTTCATCTGTTCATGTATCTACAACAGTGGGCAATACTATTATTGTGGACCGTGTATATCAGTCGTGTGTAGTGACTATTGGGGGTTTTGAGACTAGAGATGATCTCTTGTTGCTTAGTATGGTTGATTTTGACGTGATCTTGGGTAAGGATTGGTTGTCTCCATGTCATGCAATTTTGGATTGTCATGATAAGACCGTGACGTTGGCGATGCCGGGGTTTCCAAGGATTGAGTGGAGAGGTTCTCTAGACTATATTCCCAGCAGAGTGATTTCATACTTGAAGGCCCAGCGGATGGTTGGGAAGGGTTGTTTATCTTATTTGGCCTTTGTAAGGGATATTAGAGCTGATACCCCCACTATTGATTCTGTTCCGGTGGTGAGAGAGTTTTCGGATGTGTTCCCTGCAGACCTGCCGGGCTGTGCCACCCGACAGGGATATTGACTTCAGTATTGACTTGGTGTCGGGCACTCATCCCATTTCTATTCCACCGTATCGTATGGAACCAGCTGAGTTGAAGGAATTGAAGGACTAGCTTCAACAATTCCTTGATAAGGGGTTTATTAGGCCTGGCGTGTCACCTTGGGGTGCACCGGTGCTGTTTGTGAAGAAAAAAGATGGTACTATGAGGATGTGCATTGATTATAGGCAGTTGAACAAAGTCACAATCAAGAACAAGTATCCTTTACCACATATTGATGATCTATTTGATCAGCTTTAGGGATCGAGGGTGTTCTCCAAGATTGATTTAAGATCTAGGTATCACCAGTTGAAGATTCGGACTCAGATATTTTTAAGATAGCATTCATGACCCGTTATGGTCATTATGAGTTCCTTATGATGTCTTTTGGGCTGGCCAACACCCCAGCTACGTTCATGTATCTGATGAATAGTGTATTTCAGCATTATCTCGACTCGTTTGTAATAGTGTTCTTTGACTATATCCTGGTGTACTCTCATAGCCAGGAGGAACATGCCCAGCATTTGAGTATTGTGTTGCAGCGGTTGAGGGAGGAGAAATTTTATGCCAAGTTCTCCAAGTGTGAGTTTTGGCTCAGTTCAGTGACTTTCTTGGGAAAGGTAAGATCTTCTTCTCCTACATGATTTTGATCATATCTAAGCCTTAGCTAACTTGTTTGAAGCTAGAAGTTATGAGTTGATGGTCAAAGACATATAGAAGTTGTCATACCATGTTGGAGTTTTTGGAGGTGTTTTTATGATATTGTTGTGGTTGGGTGTATGTGTGTGTGTGTGTGTAT
>AWOL01S0035720.1:87354-100552 GCA_000715115.1 Nicotiana otophora | reverse complement strand
GGTGGGTTGCTCTGATGGTAAGCACCCTCCACTTCCAACCAAGAGGTTGTGAGTTCGAGTCACCCCAAGAGCAAGGTGGGGAGTTCTTGGAGGGAAGGATGCCGAGGGTCATTTGGAAACAGCCTCTCTACCCCAGGGTAGGGGTAAGGTCTGCGTACACACTACCCTCCCCAGACCCCACTAGTGGGATTATACTGGGTTGTTGTTGTTGTATATGTATGTATATGTATGTGTGTGTTTGTTGGTAATATGTAACTTGAAGAGAAGAAGAAGAACTGTAGAAGAGTATTTTGTTGCTAGTTCGGGACCAAGCTTGTCGCTCGATGTATCGTAAGCTAGCTATTCCTAAGCTTAACGTTGGCCCTGTTGTTGCTGTTATTATATTGTATTGTTGGGAATTTCTTATTTTGTTAAGGTTCTGGATATGTGAATTAAAGGTGGCTTGTTATTGTTGATGTTGTGACCTTGAGGGAGGTGAAAGAAATGGGGGAGATGCTATCCGATTTGCCGTAGAACAAGCTTGTCGCGTGGTAGCAAAATTATGTTTTACTATTGTTGATAGTACTGTTATTTTCATTGGTGTAGATTATATTGAAGAGGATACATTCCCACCATCTACGTCGAAGGACCGACTTAAGGTATGTATGGCTTTCCCTTTCTTCTTCCAGTATGATTCCATAGTGACGTCACCCTTATAAGAGGTTCAAGGGGACGAGTCCTAGCGTATATTCTATGTTGATGGGTTATGAGCCTCTAATAGTTCAAAATTGAATATAGATAATAAATGAGTTACTTATAGTTGTAATCCATGAATAATTCCTAGAAATAAGCAGAGACCTCAGGGAACGTATGTTGAGTCTACGATGAGAAGTATAGCCTTCATTTAATGGTAGAAATCACATATAGAACCTAGGATCTTATGAAATGCCCGAAGTAGTTTTCATTGGTTAGTGAAGGTAGCTACGTAAGATTCCTAATGCTAATAAGAGAAAGACATAAATTAAGAGATGTGATAAGTTGTTTAACAGGAACCTCCCTGTTAATTTAGAGGCTGTGAATGAGCAAGGTCACGAATAAAGAATAGAACGTATGTAGAAGAACGTAAGGTCACATAAGTTATGAAACACGATGCACTACCTAGATATAATAATCGTCCGCATGGGTAAATAGTAATGAAATTCCATACGTTAAAGTAAGTAGAGATTGAGTTAACAAATGTGATGAGTCTCTTGAAACAATATGAAACCATGAAAACCTTTTACTAGTATGTCACGCAGGATGTGTAAATCTGAGAGTAGTTCTGAGTTTCGTTAAAGCTAATGTTTAGGGATTACAAGTTTCCAAATACGAACTAAGAGTTACCGAAAGCACTAGAATACGTTATACGTTATAGACACGAGTAACTAGCTTGTAAGATATTGATTGTTGCATGTAGTTGTAATGTTATTTATGCATAAGTATGTTCCCTATGGACAGTCTATGAACGCGTAGGGGGATAATGAATGGTAACCTATGGATAGTCTATGAACCGCATTGGTAAGATAAAGGTTGGCTATGGACGGTCCCATGTGTACGCATAATCCGACCAGAATATTTTGAGCCATATAGACGGTCTACGTTTCTACCCATACATGCTACCAGATAGCAATGTTGTAGTGTGCCTTACGGACGATCTACCTTGCTACGCGTAAAAGCCAGTTTGTGTTCTGATAATGAGTAACAAAGACGACATAACAAGGGATCACTGAGCAACGGTTGATAGAAATAGTTCAGAATCTTATGATAGGTTGAGTTGTTCAATCAGATTGAAGGAACAAGTGGTCCAAGTGATAGCGATATTGTAAGTCAATTTAGAGCAGGTGGTAAGCTCACTCTTATTCTTATCATTCAACAGAATATTTTTGTATTCATTCATGCTTTTACGTTTTCAAAATTTATTTATATGTATTGATTTCTGCCTCATATACTTGGTACATCTCATTAGACTAACGTCCATTTGCTAGGGCGCTACACTTCATGCCTGCAGGTGAAAGTAATCGGTTTGATGAGCCCTTAGAGTAGACAATATTAATATTCAGCGGGGAATCGGTAAGACTTCATCTCTTCCGGAGTATAGCCGAGTCTAGAGGTCATGATATCATATTTTGTTATAGACCTACGGGTAGGCCGGGGCCCTGTCCCGATGTTATTTTGATGTCAGGTATTCTTAGAGGCTTTGTGGGTGCAAGTTCAGTATGTACGGTATGTTAGTGGTCTTGTCGGCCGGGTGATATTTTCTTTCTCGGTTGTCCAGTATTGATACTCATAGTGGCCTTCTCGGCTAGAACATGTATGGCTGTTTTGAGTATAATGGCCAACTGATATGATGCTTGACCGCCTACCATATATTACGAGTTGCGGCCATGTTGTCCATGAGAGCTTATAGTATGATAGAGTTCGTCTATGTTGGCCTATGTATGTTCTGGGCTAAGTCCAGCATTCAAGAGTTGCAGAGTGGTTCGCTCGGGCCAGTACGACACCGGGTGCCAGCCATGCCTCACCTAGGGTGGGGTGTGACATACTTGAAGCCACGCGGTGAGATAAGGGAGCTAAAACGCATGTAGCTATTTCAGAAAAATATTTTCAAAAATAAATGCAAGACTCGCACGGTGATATAGAAGATTGTGAGTATGATTTGTGAAGTGTGATTTTGAGGTGGTACCTCAGTTTTCATCCTTACTGTACCTTGTATCTTGGAACAGCATCGTTGACTAAATGGTTATTGTTTTCCCTCAAATAATCTCTCACTTGTATTTTATATGTTCTTAATTATTTGTTGTTATTCTTGTGTTGAGACAATTGTGACTTCTTATGTGAGCCATGCATTTAGGGTGATTTGTTGTGTTACTTTAATGTGCCAACCTGTCCCTCCGTGGTTACTTGGTTAATTAATTGTCAACGTGAATTTACTTGTGTAGAGTCATTATCTCATATTTTGTTGAATTGTTGGTAACATAGAGGTTTTAATTAAAAGAATTATTAACATACTTTATTTATGTGATCCTTTAGATAGAACTCGTTATCTCACACGGTGGGTTTACTATTTTAAATAGTATTACATTTTACTTTTATTGGGTTCTCAAATTAAACTCTTTTTTCCCCATGTGATTTTTTACCTTACTTAAATTTCTATCACGCTTTATTTTAACAAACTTTATATTAAATTCGTTATATTATCTGATGTTTTACCTTGTTTTAAAACGTTATTTTAATATATCTTATTGATTTCTAAATTAAACATATTGGATACTCTATTCTTGTATAAATTATACTTTATTCTTTCTTTAATAGATTCCAAAATAAACTCATTATCTCGTTGACGCTTTACTTGTGGGCACAAGGTGCCACACCTGTAGGATTAAAATTGTGGCTCATGATTATTGATACAAGGCGTGGTGCCTCGGGTTACTTCTTGTTGTAAGTCATGTGTTGGGAATGGTTCAATTATCAAAATTGTCGTATGTTTTCCTTATTTGAGTTCATTCATATTTGTGTTCTGATTATGTTGCTGCTTTATTTACCATTCACTCCTTGCTGCCATTTGTGTTTCTATTATTTCATCGCTGGTAGTAAATTAATAATCTTTCTGCTGATTGCTTTACATTGATGTTCTTTCCATTATTAGCTTTATGGTATATCTTGCACAGGTATCTATGTCTAGTAGGTACCTCAACCTGGCCTCGTCATTACTCTACCAATATTGAGCTTGATACTTACTAAGTACTGTTGTGGTGTACTCATGCTACGCTTTTGCATATTTTTGTGTTGGTCCAGGTACTTCCGCTCTTGACGGGCACAGTGTTTGGAATAGCTATTTCAGAGACTTCAAGGTATACCGGCGTGATGCCCCAGGCCTCGGAGTCACCTTCTGCCTTTAGTTGTATTACTGTTTGTTTCCAGTTCAGACAATATTGTATTAGAAAGTATTAGCACATTCTCTGTAGAGCTTATGACTTAGTTTCACCAGGTTTTGGGAATATTCTAATTGTTGTAATGTATTTATGATGTTATGAGATTTATCAACTTTATATAATGTTTTAGTCATTATTCCTGTCAGATTATCTTGTGTGTTTGTAACGACCCGGCTGGTCGTTTCGAGAGTTATAGCCCCGTTTTCCTCATTTTTGCTTCCTTTTGTGCTTTTCATCTATCTTATGATGTATAGGGTTAGTTGGTTCGGGTCCGGAGTGATTTCGCAGTGGATTGAGACACTTAGTCTCTAAAGTAGAAGCTTAAGTTTGAAAAGTCAACCGGGCATTGACTTATGTGTAAACAACCTCGGATTTGAATTTCTATGATTCTGTTAGCTCCGTTAGGTTATTTTGGACTTAGGAGCACATTCAGAATGTGATTTGGAGGTCCATGGTAGAATTAGACTTGAATTGGCGGAAGCTAGAATTTTGGCGATTTTGGTCGGTAGTGGATATTATTATATTGGGGACGGATTGGATTTTCACAAGTTGGAGTAGGTTCATGGTGTCATTTCAGATACGTTTGCAAAATTAAAGGTCATTCAGACGTGCTTTGGTAGGTTTCGGCATCGTTGGTGGAATTCAGAAGTTTAGAAGTTCTTAGGCTTGAATCCGGGGGGAATTTGGTGTTTTGATGTTGTTTTGAGTGATTCGAAGGTTCGCCTAAGTTCGTATGGTGTTTTAGGATTCGTTAGTATGTTTGGTTGAGGTCCTGGGGTCCTCGGGCGTGTTTCGGATGCTCAACGGGTCAGTTTTGGACTTAGGGAATTGGCAGATTTTCTGGTGTTATTGCATACATTTTTTTCTTCATCGTGTTCACGAGGGAGATCTTGCGATCGCGTAGGTCATCTGAGAGGTCAGCTAAAATTGCTTTTTGTGTTTGCGAATATGAAGACGCAATCGCGTAAAGTTATCAGGCAGTGCACCGCGAACGCATGGGCTAGGCCGTGTTCGCGAAGAAGAAGTGAGGTAACAGTGGAGTTTGAGTGTTACTCTTCGCGGTCGGGTGAGGACAATTGCGATCGCGTTGGTGTGAGCAGCTAGTACATCGCATTCACGTGAGGTGTTACGCGTTCGCGTAGAGTAAATTTCTGAGTAAGCGAAGTTATTCTTCGCGATCGCGAGGACTTTTCTGCGATCGCGATTAAGGAAATCTGGGCAGCAGTGTTAAATTCCAAAATCGAAGGTTTGAACTCATTTTTCATATTTTGAGCTAGACACCACGAATTTAGGTGATGTGTGAAAGGATTTTCAGGGAGTTGATTGGGGTAAGTGTTTGTCACTTGATTTTGGTTAAATTCCATGATTATATCTTGATTTTTATCATCTAAATTGTGATTTGGGGTGAAAATTGGGGAAACATGAAAGAGTTCTTGAGATGGAATTTTGAGGTTTTTGAAGGGGATTTTGTGGTCGGATTTTGGTAAATTTGGTATGACTAGGCTCGTGAGTGAATGAGCTTTCGGGATACTGACTTTTGTCAGATTTCGAGACATGGGCCCAGGGGGCTGGGTTTGAGCGAATTTTGGGTTTTAAGTCTAATTTTGTATTTTTCTTGTGGAATTGATTCATTTAGCCTATATTGATCGTATTGTATTATTTGTGGCTAGATTCAGGACGTTTGGAGGCCGATTCGAGAGGCAAGGGTATTGCGGTGAAGAGATTTGCTCGGATTGAGGTAAGTAACGATTGTAAATCTAGTCCCGAGGGTATAAAACCCCGGATTTCGTATTATTTTACTATTTTGAGGTGACGCACATGCTAGGTGACGGGCGTGTAGGCGTGCACCATTGGGGATTGTGACTTGGTCCGTCCCGTAGCAACTGTAAAGTTGCATATTTTGTTAAAACTATATGATACTTATGTGTTTTAGAAAGAGTTTCTGTAAATTGGGCTGAATGCCATGTTTGGGCCTTGTTCCAGTCCTTTTTGGACCCCTAACGGCCTTTTCTTACTATTCTCTCGCTATTTTTGATTAAAATAATCTATACTCAGTCATGGTTATACTTGTTTACTACATAACTCAGGATTTTTATTACTCTATTTTGATGCCCGAGGTTCTGTATACGAGTGATTGTGAGGTCTGCCCGAAGGGCTGTATATGAGTGATGTTGCCCGAGGGGCTATTATGATTTTATTATTTTTTTCGCTCACTTTAGCATTGAACCTTTGTTTGATAAATTTTGAAAGATGTCTTTGAATGATTTTACTGGAACTGGATTTAAAAGAGCTGATGTGATTCAAACTCTGGTTTAAAAAGCATGTTGGACTTTACTGAATGTTTGTGATATGAACTTTACTTGCATTATTGTTCGTCACTACTTCTCAGTCTTTATTTACTGTTATTACTTACTGAGTTGGCGTACTCATGTTACTCCCTGCACCTTGTGTGCAGATTCAGGCGTATTTGTACACGGTAGCAGCTGTTGACTATTCCGGTTGCAAATTTTCTCGGAGATAGCAAGATAGCTGCCTGGCGATCGCAACCCTGCTCTTCTCCCTCTTATCTTCCTTTAGTTGTACTTAGCTATTTTCTAGACTGTGTTAGTCTAGATATTTTCTTTTCCGCACTTTTGTTTTGATTTGAACTACCTATTATGGAGATTTTTATGCTAAATAGCCTTGAAATTATTCTTGAAAGTATCGGTTTGTTTTGGAAATGAGTCGGCTTGCCTAGTTCCACGATAGGCGCCATCACAACATGTTTGAGTTTAGGGTCGTGACATGTTGGTATCAGAGCTCTATGTTACATAGGTCTCACGAGTCATGAGAAGGTTTAGTAGAGTCTTACAGATCAGTACGGATATGTCTATACTTGTCTTCGAGAGGCTGCAGAACCTTTAGGAAAATTCCACATTCTTGAATTCTTGTCTTGTGAATCTGTTGACTCTGATAACTAAATATTTGTTGATTCATTCTCTCATAGATGGTGAGGACTCGTACTAGTGGACATGATGGATAGCCACCAGCACCACCAGCCATAGCCGCAAGAGGCCGAGGTCACGGTAGAGGTCGCGGAAGGGGCAGAGGTGCAGCCCGCACAACAGTTGGGGCCGTACCTGTAGATCCACCAGTTGTCCCTGATCAGGACCAGGTTCCGGTTGTTGATACACCAGCTCAGGCACCACCTGTGCCTGTTGTGATTCCAGGCCTCCAGGAGGCCCTAGCTCAGATTCTGTCAGCAGCCACTTCTCAGGCCGGGGGAGGCACATGCACTCAGACTCTCGTTGCTCGCACATCCGAGCAAGTTGTTCAATGACTCCAGACATCAGGGGAACCACCAGCCCAGCCGGTTGTAGGTGCCTAGGATTATATGGTTCCTGTTATGCCTGAGGATGATCAGCATAGGTTGGAGAGGTTGGGAAGACTCCAGCCGCCACCTTTCAGTGGCATAGAGAGTGAGGATGCTTAGGACTTCTTAGACAGGTGTCAGAGGATACTCCGTATAGCTGGTATTCTAGAGACTTGTGGGGTCGTATTCACTACCTTTCAGTTTTCTGGGGCTGCACTCAGATGGTGGCAGACTTATGAGTAGCGTAGGCCTGTTGGCGCAACACCCCTTACTTGGCAGCAGTTCTCCGTGGTCTTTTTGGAGAAATTCGTACCTCTGTCCCATAGAGAGGATCTGCGCAGACAATTTGAGCACCTTCGTTAGGGTGATATGTCTGTGACGCAGTATGAGATGCAATTCTCGGAGTTAGCCCATCATGTTATCTTGTTGGTTCCCATACAGGGAGAGGATCATGAGGCATATTGATGGTCTCACTTTTCAGCTACAGTTGCTCTTGACCAGAGAAAGGGTATCGGGTGGTACCTTTGATGAGGCTGTCGACATTACTCGGCAGATTGAGATGGTTCGCGGTCAGGAGAGGGTTGAGAGGGAGGCCAAGAGGCCTCGTGGTCAGGGTGTATTTAGCGGTGCACCTTCTAGGGCTCAATTCCAGCACGGTAGAGGTCGCCATTTCAGATAGGCTCAGCCAGCTCGGCCATTTCACTGTGGTGCATCATCTAGCCATGGTTCTCACATTCATCAGTTGGGCCAGTCATCATTCAGTACACTACCAGCGTAAAGTTCTTCACGTGCTCCATCGGGTTAGAGTTCGTCTATACCGGGTCCTTCTGCTAGTTATCTCGGTGCTTGGGGCTCCCTTCAGTCCCCGCCACTAGCACAAGGGAGTTGTTTTGAGTATGGGGAATTTGGATATATGTGGAGGCAGTGTCCTCATCGTCATGGAGGTCTATCTCAGTAGAGAAGTCAGGCTTCGGCTTTAGTACAAGTTTCTTCACCACCCGCCCAGTTAGCTAGGGGTGGAGGTCAGTCAGCTAGGGGTCTCCCTAGAGGGGAAGTCAGACCAGGGGGTGGCCAGGCCCGTTTCTATGCTCTTCCTGCCAGACTAGATGCTATTGCCTCAAATGCTGTGATTACAGGTATTGTTTCAGTTTACCACCGAGATGCCTTAGTATTATTTGACCCTAGTTCCACTTATTCATATGTTTCCTTATTCTTTTCTCATTGTCTGGATATGCCCAGTGAGTTTTTAGTTTCATCTGTTCATGTATCTACTCCTGTGGGTGATACTATTGTTGTGGAGCGCGTATATCGGTCATGTGTGGTGACTATTGGGGATGTGGAGACCCAAGTGGATCTTTTTTTGCTCAGTATTGTTGACTTCGATGTTATATTGGGTATGGATTGGTTATTTCCATGCCATGTTATTCTAGATTATCACGCGAAGACCGTGACGTTGACTATGCCGGGATTTTCGAGGGCTGAGTTGAGCGGTTCTGTAGATTATATACCCAGTAGGGCGATTTCATACTTGAAGGCTCAGCGTATGGTTGAGAAGGGTTTTCTATCATATTTAGCTTTTGTGAGGGATGTTAGTGCAGAGATTCCTGCCATTGATTCTGTTCCGGTGGTACGTGATTTTCTGGACGTGTTTCCTGCCGACCTGCCGGGCATGCCGCCTGACAGGGATATTGACTTTGGTATTGATTTGGTGCCGGGCACTCAGCCCATTTCTATTTCACCGTATCATATGGCACCAGCAGAGTTGAAGGAGTTGAAAGAACAGCTTCAGGAATTCCTTGATAAGGGGTTTATTCGGCCTAGTATGTCACATTAGGGTGCACCGGTTCTATTTATGAAGAAGAAGGATGGTTCCATGAGGATGTGCATTGATTATAGGCAGTTGAACAAGGTCACAATCAAGAACAAGTATCCCTTACCTCGTATTGATGATTTATTTGACCAGATTCAGGGAGTGAGGGTGTTCTCCAAGATTGATTTGAGGTCCGGGTATCACCAGCTGAAGATTCGAGATTCGAATATTCTTAAGACAGCTTTCAGGACCCGATATGGCCATTATGAGTTCTTGGTGATGTCTTTTGGGCTAACCAATGCCCCAGTAGCATTCATGAACTTGATGAACAGAGTATTCCAACCCTATTTGGACTCATTCATTATTGTATTCATTGATGACATCCTGGTGTACTCTCGTAGGCAGGAGGAGCATGCTCAGCACTTGAGTATTGTACTACAGAGATTGATGGAGGAGAAGCTTTATGCAAATCTGGCCGGTTCAGTGGAATTCTTGGGGCACATGGTGTCCAATGAGGGTATTCAGGTTGATCCGAAGAAGATAAAGGTGGTTCAGAGTTGGCCCAAACCATCCTCAGCTACATAGATTCGGAGCTTTCTTGGTTTGGCGGGTTATTACCGTTACATCACCATTGACCAAATTTACCCAACAGGGTGCTCCATTCAGGTGGTCGGATGAGTATGAGGAGAGCTTTCAGAAGCTCAATACTGCTTTGACCACAACTCTAGTGTTAGTTCTTCCATCAGCTTCAGGTTCTTACATCGTGTATTGTGATTCCTTGAGGTAGGTATTGTATGTGTTCTAATGCATGAGGGTAGGGTGATTGTCTATGCCTCGTGCCAAATAAAGATCCATGAGAAGAACTATCATGTCCATGATCTTGAGTTAGCAGCCATTGTTCACGCCTTAAAGATTTGGCATAATTATTTGTATGGGGTTCATTGTGAGATCTATACTGATCATCGGAGTTTGCAGTATCTGTTAAAGCAGAAGGATCTTAATTTGTGTCAGCGGAGATGGTTAGAGCTCCTTAAGGACTATGATATCACTATTTTGTACCATCCGGGGAAGGCTAATGTGATGGCTGATTTTTTGAGTCATCGCGCGAAGAGTTTGGGGAGTTTAGCATATCTTCCAATAGCAGAGAGACCCTTGGCATTGAATGTTCAAGCCTTAGCGGGCCAGCTTGTCAGATTGGATATTTCGCAGCCGAGTCGGGTATTGGCTTGTGTGGTCTCCAGGTCTTCTCTTTATGACCATATCAGGGAGCGCCAGTATGATGACCCCCACTTGCTCGTTCTTCAAGATAAGGTTCAGAGAAGTGATGCTAGGGATGTGACCATTGGTGATGATAGTGTGTTGAGGATGCAAGGCCGGATATGTGTGCCTAATGTAGATGGGCTCAGGGAGTTGATTCTTGAGAAGGCCCACAGCTCGCGGTATTCAATCCATTCGGGTGCCGCGATGATGTACCAGGATTAGAGACAGCACTAGTGGTGGAGGCGGATGAAAAAGGATATTGTTGGGTTTGTAGCTCGGTGTCTCAACTGTCAACAGGTTAAGTATGAGCATCAGAGACCAGGTGGCTTGCTTCAGAGATTAGAGATCCCAGAGTGGAAGTGGGAGCGGATCACCATGGACTTCTATTTGGGTGATTATGGATCGGCTGACAAAGTCCGCGCACTTCATTCCAGTTGGTACTACTTACGTTTCAGAGTGGTTGGCTGAGATTTACATTCAAGAGATTGTTCGCCTGCATGATGTCCCACTTTCCATCATTTCAGATAGGGGCAATCAGTTTACATTGCAGATTTAGAGGGCCGTGCAGCGAGAGTTGGGTACTCAGGTTGAGTTGAGCACAACTTTTCACCCTCAGACGGACAGGCAGTTCGAGCACACTATTCAGATATTGGAGGACATGTTGCGTGCTTGTGTCGTTGACTTTGGAGGTTCATGGGACCAATTTCTGCCACTCGTGGAGTTTGCATATAATAATAGTTACCAGTTGAGTATTCAAATGGCTCTGTATGAGGCTTTATATAGGAGGAGGAGTAGATATCCAGTAGGATGGTTTGACCCGGGTGAGGCTAGGCTCTTGGGTATAGACATGGTCCAAGATGCATTAGATAAGGCGAAATTGATTCAGGAGCGGCTTCGCACGGTACAGTCTAGGCAGAAGAGCTACGCGGATAGGAAGGTCTGTGATGTGTCTTTTATGGTTTGGGATAAGGTTTTGGTCAAGGTATCACCCATGAAGGGTGTTATGAGGTTTGGGAAGAGGGGAAAGTTGAGCCCCCGGTTCATTGGGCCTTTTGAAGTGCTTCAGAAGATAGGGGAGGTGGCTTATAAGCTTGCCTTGCCACCCAGCTTATCGAGTGCGCATCTAGTGTTTCATGTTTCCATGCTCCGAAAGAATGTTGGCGATTCGTCCCATGTTTTGGACTTCAGCAGGGTTCAGTTGGAGGGTGATAAGACTTATGATGTGGAGCTGGTGGCCATTTTGGATCTGCAGATTCGGAAGTTGAGGTCAAAGGATACAACTTCGGTGAAGGTACAGTGGAGAGGTTAGCCTGTGGAGGAGGCCACCTGGGAGACCAAGCGGGAGATGCGGAGAAGGTATCCACACTTATTCGAGACTCCATGTATGTTTCTAGACCCGTTCGAGGACGAATGGTTGTTTAAGAGGGGGAGGATGTAACGACCCGACCGGTCATTTTGAGAGTTCCCCATTTCTGCTTTATTTTGTGCTTTTTATCTATCTTATGATGTATCGGGTTAGTTGGTTCGGGTCCAGAGTGATTTTGTAGTAGATTGAGACACTTAGTCTCTAAAGTAGAAGCTTAAGGTGGAAAAGTCAACTAGATGTTAACTTATGTGTAAATGACCTCAGATTTAAATTTTTATGATTCTGTTAGCTTAGTTAGGCTATTGTTGACTTAGGAGCGCATTCAGAATGTGATTTGGAGGTCTGTGATAGAATTAGGCTTGAATTGGTGAAAGCTAGAATTTTGGCGATTTTGCCCGGCAGTGGAATTTTAGATATCGGAGTCGGATTGGATTTCCGGAAGTTAGAGTAGGTTCGTGGTGTCATTTCAGACCCGTGTGAAAATTTAAGGTCATTCGGACATGATTTGATAGGTTTCGGCATCGTTGGTGGAATTCGAAGGTTTAGAGTTCTTAGGCTTGAATCCGGGGGTAATTTGGTGTTTTGATGTTGTTTTGAGTTATTCGAAGGTTCGCCTAAGTTCGTATGGTATTTTAGGATTGATTGGTATGTTTGATTGAGGTCCCGGAGTCTTCGGGTATGTTTCAGATGCTCAACGGGTCATTTTTGGACTTAGGAAATTGGCAGATTTTCTGGTGTTATTGCAGACATTGTTTTCTTCATCGTGTTCGCGAGGGAGACCTTGCGATCGCGTAAGTCATCTGAGAGGTCAGCTAAAATTGCTCTTCGCATTCGCGAAGATGAAGACGCGATCGCGTAAGGTTATCAGGCAGTGCACCGCGAACGCGTGGGCTAGGCCGTGTTCTCAAAGAAGAAGTGAGGTAATAGTGGAGTTTGGGTGTTACTCTTTGCGGTCACGTGAAGGCAATTACGATCGCGTAGGTGTGAGCAGCTAGTACATCGTGTTCGTGTGAGGGGTTACGCGTTCGCGTAGAGTAAATTTCTGAGTGAGCGAAGTTATTCTTCGCATTCGCGAGGACTTTTCCACGATCGCGATTAAGGAAATCTGGGCAACAGTATTAAATTCCAAAATCGAGGGTTTGAACTCATTTTTCATATTTTGAGCTACAGACCACGGATTTAGGCGATATTTGAAGGGATTTTCAGGGAGTTTATTAGGGTAAGTGTTTGTCACTTGATTTTGGTTAAATTCCATGATTATATCTTGATTTTTAGCATCTTAATTGTGATTTGGGGTGAAAAATTGGGGAAAAGTGGAAGAGTTCTTCAGTTGGAATTTTGAGGTCTTTGAAGGGGATTTTGTTGTTTGATTTTGGTAAATTTGGTATGACTAGGCTCGTGAGTGAATGGGCTTTCGGGTTTGTAATTTTTGTCAGATTTTGAGATGTGGGTGGGGGGGG
>AWOL01S0035720.1:0-85490 GCA_000715115.1 Nicotiana otophora | reverse complement strand
TTCATGTTTTGAGTCTAATTTGTTATCTTTCTTGTGGAATTGATTCCTTTAGCCTATATTGATTGTATTGTATTGCTTGTGGCTAGATTCAGGACGTTTGGAGGACGATTCGAGAGGCAAGGGCATTGCGGAGCAGAGGTTTGCTCAGATTGAGGTAAGTAACGATTGTAAATCTAAGTCTTGAGCATATGAAACCCCGGATTTTGTATCATTTTACTATTTTGAGGTGACGTACATGCTAGGTGACGGGCGTGTGGGCGTGCACCATAGGGGATTATGACTTGGTCCGTCCCCTAGCAACTGTAAAGTTACATATTTTGTTGAAACTATATGATACTTATGTGTTTTAGAAAGAGTTTCTGTAAATTGGGTTGAATGCCATGTTTGGCCTTGTGGTAGTGCTGTTTGGACCCTTAGGGGCCTTTTCTTACTATCCTCTTACATTAAAACAATCTATACTCAGTCATGGTTATACATGTTTACTGCATAACTTAGTTTTTTTATTACTCTGTTTTGATGTATATAAATGTTGTTTTGGGTTGAATACCATGTTTTACTGAGAGCCCGAGTGGCTTGAGAGGTTTATAATTGAGTGAGGTCGAGGGCCTGATTTGTGAGGATATTTATGGGATCGGGTTGCACACCGCAGCATGTTTGATATAGGCCGAGGGCCTGATTGAGTTATGCCATGATTTAGCTTGATATAGCGCTTGGGCTGAAGGAGCCCCTCCGGAGTCTGTACACATCCCCAGTGAGCGCTGGTACCTACTTAGTGCGAGTGCCAAGTGCCGAATGCTGAGTGACTGGGAGGCATGAGTGATGGTGAGGTCTGCCCGAGGGGCTATATACGAGTGATTGTGAGGTTTGCCCGAGGGCCTGTATATGACTGATGTTGCCCGAGGGGCTAATTATGATTTCATTTATTTGTTTTGCTCACTTTTGCATTGAGCCTTTGTTTGATAACTGTTGAAAGATGTCTTTAAATGCTTTTACTGGAACTGGATTTAAAAGAGCTGATTTGATTCAAACTCTGGTTTAAAAAGCACATTGTACTTTACTGAATTTTTGTGATATGAACTTTACTTGCATTATTGTTCGTCACTACTTCTCAATCTTTATTTACTGTTGTTACTTACTGAGTTGGCGTACTCACGTTACTCCCTGCACCTTGTGTCCAGATTCAGGCATCTTTGGACACGGTAGCGACTGATGACTATTCCGGTTGCAGATTTTCTCGGGGATAGCAAGGTAGCTGCCTGGCGATCGCAACCCTGCTCTTCTCCCTCTTATCTTCCATTAGTTGTATTTAGCTATTTTCCAGACTGTGTTAGTCTCGATATTGTGAGAAAAATTATAGTAGATGCTTATGATTTGTGACATCCCGATGTCGGGCTTTTCTTTTCCGGACTTTTATTTTGATTTGAACTCCTTTACGAAGGTTTTTATGTTAAATAGCCTTGGAATTATCCTTGAAATGAAAATATCAGTTTGTTTTAGAAATGAGTCGGCTTGCCTAGTTCCACGATAGGCGCCATTACAACATGTTTTAGTTTAGGGTCGTGACAAGTGTTAGGCTTGCCTAGTCTTGGAGACTATGTGCCATCATGGCTACCTCCAGTGGGATTTTGGGGTAGTGACAATCCTAGAATGACCTCAAATTTTGTACACAAGTCTCAAATGACACAACGGTCCTATTCCAACTCCCAAAACAAAAATCTGAACCCAATATAACCAAAAATGACTCTCGGTCAAACCTATCAACCTTCCAAACCTCTAACTTTCTCCAAAAAGCTTCAAATCAACCTACGGTCCTCCACAACATCCCCGAAGCCAAACCAACCATCCTGGGGAGTCACGAAACCAAAAATACACATAAGTAAAACATAAAATAGGGGAAATGGGGCAAAATACTCAAAACGGCCAGCCAGGTCGTAACATTCTCTCCCCTTTTTAACAAACATCCTTGAACGGGTCTAGAATCATACCTGGAGTCTCAAATAGGCTTGGATATCTGCTCCGCATCTCCTCCTCGGTCTCCCAAGTAGCCTCCTCAACTGGCTAACCTCTCCAATGAACCTTTACTGAAGCTATATTCTTTGACCTCAACTTTCGAACCTGCCAGTCCAAAATGGCCACCGACTCCACATCATAAGTCAGATCCCCATTCAGTTGCACCGTGCTGAAGTCCAAAACATGACACGGATCATCATAATGGCTCTGGATCATAGAAACATCAAACACTAGCCGAACAACCGATAGACTAGGTGGCAAGGCAAGTTTGTAGGCCCCTCTCCAACTCTCTAAAGTACCTCAAAAGGACCAATATACATAGGGCTCAACTTGCCCTTCTTCCCGAAGATCATTACACCCTTCATGGGCGAAACTATGAGTAGAACCTTCTCACCCACCATATATGCAACAACACGAGTCTTCTTATCAAGATAACTCTTCTACCTGGACTATACTGTACGAAGTCGCTCCTGGATCAACTTTAACTTCTCCAAGAATAACAGACCAAATCAGTGCTCAACCACCTAGCCTCCTCAGGCTCAAACCAACCAACCGTCGAATGACATCTTCTCCCATATAAGGCCTCATAAGGAGCTATCTGGATATTCAACTGAAAGTTGTTGTTGTAGGCGAACGCTCCTAAGGGAAGAAAAAGATCCCATGAACCACCAAAGTCAATAATACAGGCATGTGATATGTTCTCCAAGATCTGAATAGTGTGCTCGGACTGCCCGTTCGTCTGGGGACAAAATGTTGTACTCAACTCCACTTGTGTGCCCAACTCTCGCTGCATGCAACCCATCCATATTTGGAACACATATCCAACCATGCATCATAAATACCCCCATCATATCCAATTGTAACCTCCTTAGCATCACTGTGTTGCACCATGTACTTCAGGACAAGCAAATGGGGATTGTCATACTAACGCGCCTTAATGCACTCAAACAAAGAATACTATGAAATCACACATACAAAAACCCAGGTAGGCTCCAAAATATCCAACCTCAAAAACCAATTGGTCAAAGCCTGAACATCTAATACGAATAGTCTCTCCCCAACTGGAATATAAGAAAGACTTCCCATGCTCTTAACCTTCCTACTCAAGGCACTGGCCACCACATTGACCTTTCCTGGGCGATAAATAAAGTAATATCATATTCCTTTAGTAGCTATAACCACCTCTGTTGCCTCAATTCAGATCCTTTTGCTTGAATAAGTGTTGGAGACTTTTATGATCTGTGAATACCTCACATGACACACCAGAAAGATAATGGCTCCAAATCTTCAATGCGTGAATCATGGCTGCCAACTCCAAATCATGAACAAGGTAGTTCTTCTCATGGGGCTACAACTGATGCAAATCATAAGCAATAACTCTACCCTCCTATATCAAAACACATCTAATGCCAATCCGTGAAGTAGCACAATAAATTGTATAAGAACTCGATCTTGAATGTATAACCAGAACTCGAGTTGTAGTCAAAGCAGTCTTGAGCTTCTGAAAGTTCTCCTCATACTCCTCAGAACATCTGAATGGGGAACTCTTCTGGGTCAATCTAGTTAAAGGTGAAGCAATGGACGAGAAACCCTCCAAACAAAGGTGATAATACCATCCAAACCAAGGAAACTCCGGATCTCGGTAGCAGAAGACGGTCTGGGCCAACTCTAAAATACCTAAATCTTCTTCGAATCTGCCTTAATCCCCTCACTGGGCACCACATGCACCAAACACGCCACTGAATCAAGCCAAAACTCACACTTGGAGAATTTAGCATATATCTTCTTCTCCCTCAAAGTATGGAGCACGATCCTCGGATGTTACTGATAATCCTCCTAGCTGCGTGAATACACCAATATATCATCAATGAAAACTATGACGAAGGAATAAAGATACTGCTGAAACACATTGTTCATCAAGTGCATAAAGGCAGCTGAGCATTGATCAGCCCAAAAGATATCACCAAAATTTCATAGTGACCATAGCGGGTCCTGGAAGTCATCAACATAATATCTGAATCCTGAATCTTCAATTGATGATACCCCCGACCTCAAATAAATCTTCGAGAACACTTTGGCACCCTGAAACTGATCAAATAAGTCATCAATATGCGGTAGTTGGTACTTTTTCTTAATTTTAACCTTGTTCAACTGCGTGTAGTTAATCCACATCCTCATAGTACTATCATTCTTCTTCACAAATAGAACTAGTGCACCCCAAGGCGACACAATGGCCTGATGAAGCCCTTATCAAGTAGCTCTTGTAACTGTTCCTTCAACTCCTTCAACTCTATAGGTGCCATGCGATACGGTGAAATAGAGATGGGCTGAGTGCCCAACACCAAGTCAATACCTAAATCAATATACAGGTTTGTAGGAAACTTGTTTGGGAAGTCTCTCACTACCGGAACTGACTCAACGGTAGGAGTATCAGCTCTAACATCCATCACAATGGCCAAGTATGCCATACATCCCTCCTCAACTATCATTGAGCTTTCAAGTATGAAATCACCTCACTTGGAACATAATCTAGGGAACCTCTCCACTCAAACCAAAGCAACCCCGGCATCGCCAACGTCACGATCTTTGTATGACAATCAAGAATAGTGTGACGTGGAAACAACCAATCCATGCCAAAACTCACATCAAATACAACCATGCTAAGTAGTAAAATATCAACTCTCATCTCATTACCCCAAATAGTCACCACACATGATCGATATACACGATCTACGAAAATAGAATCACCCACCGGTGTAGATACATGAAGAAGAGGAACAGAGTCAAATAACACTAAAGAATCCCGGTGTCACATTGGAACAATACCTAAAATCACAATTGCCTTTGGCCTAGCAGGAAATGTATAGAAACAGGCCTGACCACCGGCTTAACGACCTCCCCCTCTAGGGTCGCCTCGTGCTGAACTAAGCCCGACACCAAGCTGGATGTGTGGGTGGTGTAGCTGCTAGTGATACCATCATATGCTGAGAGATATGATGTTGGACCCTACTCAATAGTCTAGGGCATTCCCTCTTGAGATGACTTAAGTCTCCACACTCATAACAACCCCTCCTATAAAGCTGCTAACTCTGATAACCTGATGAACTGCCTATGGAAACCTAAGAAGATAGAGCATGGTATGAACTCTGTGTTGGTAGCACACTGAATGATGACTGAGTTGCGCGTGCAGTGTAGGAGCTGTGGCTAACTGAAGAACCATGAGGAACATGATGAGCTTCCTGAACGGGTCTAGAAGGATGACCTCTACTGTAATGTGACTGACCCCTAGATGAGGCACTATTAAAACCACCTAAACCACAAGGCCTCTTAGCCTCTCGCTCCTCATGTTCAAGCCTTCAAACCTGCTCCAAATGTCTAGCAATCTCGACCACCTGGTCAAACCTAACATCTGTTGTAACCTCCCAAGCCATACAATAATGTAAATCATAGTTGAAGCCATCAATAAGCCTCCTGATCTTTTCCCTATTAGTTGGAACCAACAATATAGAATGACGTGCCAAACCTGCAAATCTCATCTCGTACCGGGTCACAGTCATACCCTACTGGCTTAGATGCTCAAACTTCCTACGCAACTCCTCTCTGCGAGTCTGTGGAACAAACTTCTCTAAGAAGAGAATTGAGAACACATGCCATGTAAGTGGCACTAGGCTAGCTATCCTGCCAAACGCATAAGTCTTCCACCATCTATAAGCTGCCACTAGCAGTTAAAAAGTAGTAAATGCAACCCCACTAGTTTCCAAGATACCCGATGTGGGAATAATCTACTTATACTGGTCTAGAAAATCCTGAGCATCCTCTGACTCCCTTCCGCTGAACTCTAGATGCTTAAGCCTCCCAAACCGCTCCAACCTATTCTGCTCCTTATCACTCGTAGGTGGACCAACATCGGCCCGAGCAGCAACAATCGGCTATACAGGTAACACTCCCGATGTCTGATAACCCTGAGCTAGCTGCTCTGGAATATGGGCGGCAGTAGTCTGGGCACCTCCCCCATCCTATGAGGTAGATGGGACAAATTGAATCGAAACCTCCTGAGCTTGTGCACACAGTCAAAATCTGAGCCAAAGCCTGCTGAAGGCCAGGAATAACAATATGCATTGTCGGTGTCTGAGCTGGACCCACCAGTTTAACAGTATATGGAACCTGCTCCAGAGCTAGAGTAACTGGTGGCTCCACGGGTGCTGTCCTAGCTATAGTGTGTGCCCTACCTCGGCCTCTAACGCGGACCTTTTGTCGCCCTAACTGGTGGTGCTCATGCTCGTCTGCCTGATACGGTTGCACATGTCCTCACCATCTGTGAGAGAATAGAATATTCAAGATTCAAACTTCGAAAATAAAAAATCCACACGGTAAGAATACAAGAAAGTGAATTTTTCCTAACAATTCGGTAGTCTCTAGAGGATAAGTTCACACGTCTCTGTACTACTCCGCAAGACTCTACTAACTAGATCATGACCCATAGAACCTATGAATTTAGGGCTCTGATACCAACTTGTATACCTGTAGAACCTATACCAGTCGTGATGGCGCCTAACACACTTGCTAGGCAATCCGAACATAATAATAATGAACCATAATAGTAGAAATGAGAGAATTAACATCAGTCTAAAACCTTAGCATAGCATTATGGTACCAATACATGATAAATCCCCTAGAACTGGTAAATACAGAGTCATGACCTCGAAAACCAAAATACAAGTCTGAAAGCTAAATAGCAATATTGTGTGAAATAAAGACACAATACAATATGGAAAGAGACGCCAAGACCGCAGTCAAGAATGCAACTCTATCTCGTCTCCTAGTGATTAACTCAGCTAGCAAGCTCCGCTACCACTGACTGGATATGACACCCGGATATGCACAATTAATTGCAAAGTGTAGCATGAGTACAACCGACCCCAGTTACTTAGCAAGTGTCATAACTAAACACGGTGAGGTAAAAGCAGCAAGAATTAAAAATGATACTCGCTATAACCTATACAATTCATGAATTCAACAAATACAGAACAATAACACGCTCAATTCATAAAGCACATAAAGGACAATCTTGGTGTACACAATCTATTAGTTCTTTCCTCAATCCGCGTATACACCATCCGTGGTCACGTGCAATAATCATACTCTGCCCGCGTGGTCACATGCTATAAATCATAATCCACTCGGCGTGGTTACGGGCTTAATATCATGGATCCGCCCAGCATGGTCACAGGCTCAATATTATGGATCCGCCCGCCGTGGTCACCGGCATAACAACACAATCCGCCTAGTATGGTCACAGGGGTAACAAAACAATCCACCCGGCATGGTAACAGGCATAACAACACAATCCGCCCTACGTGGTCACAAGTATAACAATATAATTCGCCCGGCGTGGTCACGGGCATCCAGTTCAAATCATATTATACATAAGCAAATATACAAGAATACATATATATATGGTTAATGAATATTAGATTTAATGCTCCTAGGGTAGTATACATGACATGCTAAGGTGTATGCATGTGCAAAGTGTGCTACCATAACTCAAATCAATAATTTCATCACTGAAATAGCAATTATCAAGTTCATTCAAGAGAGTAGCCTCTATTTTAACCTTAAGCATGGATCAATTAATTCACAACAAGGTTACAAATATGGGAAACATCGAACATTAAGGCTTAACAATCAATTAAAGGCATGCCATAGCCTAAGCACTACCCCGAGCATGGATAAATACCCTGGTGCTCGCACATGGGCACAAATCCCAAACATATGTGCACCCATATTATGTAGCTACAATAAATAACTAAGGAAACTAGTGCCTCAACCAAGTTTAGGTAACATACTTTCCTTAAGAAAGTAAAATCACTCCTCTAACATGCCCTTCCAATGGGAATCAACCTTCAGACGACTCGAATCTAGCCAAAATAACTTAATATAATCAATAAAACCCATAGAAACTGATTCCAATTGATAAAGCTAAGATCTTGAACGAAATATGCAGAGTCAATCCCAGGCTAATTTTATCCAATTCTAATCACAAATTGACCCCCAAATCATCAAATCTCACTCTCCAACAACATAGCCTAAAATCCCTAAACTTCACCATAAATTCACATAAACTAGGTGTAATAATCAATGTGTAATCAATATCTATCATCAAAAGTGATTAAATGTTACTTACCTATTCAATAAGGATGAAAAGTACTCCAAACAATTGCCTCCAACCGAGTTCCAAAATACCAAATATGAGAAAATGACCAAACCCTCTTTTTAACAACCTGCCCAGTGAAATACCATTTGCGGTCCATTTAGTCGCACTTGCGACGCTGCTTTCGCGGTTAAATTCTAATATCTACGAGATCCACTAAAGTGTCGACCTACCGCTTCTACGGTCATTGCCCCGCACTTGTTGGCGTGCTCCTGCACAAATCCTTCTACATTTGTGATCCCTGCCCCTCCAATCAAACTCAACTTCCGCGAACCCTATTGCGCATCTGCACTTGCACACCTGTGCCTAGCTGTCCGCATCTACGGACTTCCCCTACCAGCCTTCCCTTCACTTCTGCAATCATGCAGGCACACCTGTGGCTCTTATCTACGGCCAAGACCACCACAGATGCACAAACACTAGTAACCAGCATCCTTTAGCCATAATCCTCTAAGTCCAAACATGATCCTCAACTCATCCGAAACACACATGAGGTCCTTGGGACCCCATCAAAACAAAAAATAAAGTTCATAAACACAATACGAACATACTCGAAGCCTCAAATCATATCAAACAATATCAAAACCATGAATCGCACCCTAATTCATGCCTAATAAAACTAATAAACTTACAACTTCTAAAACTCATGCAGAATCACACCAAACCAATCCGAAATGACCTCAAACTTTACACACAATTCCCAAATGACACAACGATCCTATTACAACTCTTGGAACTAAAATCTAAACCCGGTATCAATAAAGTCAACTCTCGGTCAAACCTAATGACCTTCCAAACCTCCAACTTTTTAACTTTCGCCAAAAAGCTTCAAATTAACCTACAAAACTCTAAATCCAATTTCGGACATACTCCAAAGTCCAAAATCACCATACGAAGCTATTGAAACCATCAAAACTCCATTGTAGAGTCGTCTACATAAAAGCCATACTCTGATCAACTCTTTCAACTTAAGGTTCCAACCTTGGGGCTAAATATCCCAATTTATTCAACAACATCCCTGAAGCCAAACCAACAACCTCGGCAAGTCATAAAATCTCAAAAAGCATCAAATAGGGGAAATGAGGATAAATACTCAAAATGATCAGCTTGGTCGTTACAGTTCATTAGTTCATTAGGCTTGAAGTGAGGTGTGATTTATAGTTTATTTTTATTTGGTATGATGTGAGGCCTCGAGTAGGTCTGTTTTACGTTTTGGGATTGGTTTGTATAGTTGGACGGGGTCCTAGGGGCCTCAGGCATCTTTCATATGAGTTTGGGATAAGTTTCACTCATGCTTGGGCTGCAGATTTTTCTGGTGTTCTTCTGTTCATCCTGGTTGTGGAATGTTATTTGGGTGGCTGACGAATAGCTCTACATGTTCATGAGGAGGTGTTTGATTTCACGAAGCTTGGGAAAAGTTAATCGTGTTCGCATCCTGTGTGTCGCGATTGTGTAGAGTACGATCTGGAAGGGGCGCCCAGTGGTTGGCCTTCGCGTTCGCATTTTGTGTGTCAAATTCATGTAGGTTCGCATTTGTGGGTTCCTGACCGCGTTCACAAAGAAGGATTTGGCCAGCTTATGATTTTTTCTTCGCGATAGAGAAATAGGTCCTGCGATCACGAAGAGGAACTATGGGTAGACTTATATTATTTGTTTTCGAGGGTTTTGATTTACTTTATCACATTTTGAATTAAAAAGCTTGGATTATGGCGATTTTGCAGTGGATTTTCATTATTTGGATTGTGTTACGTATTTTTGACAAATATTTGTTTGTTATTCATGATTCCAACCTTTTTTTAACATTTATTTAATGAATATAAGTGAGAGAAATTGGGGATTTTAGTAAAAACTTTTCTAAATGAGATTTGATGATTTGCAGGTCGATTTAAGGATGAAATTTGATGAAATTAGTATGGTTAGACTGGTATTTTAATGGGTATTCCGAATTTGTGAGTTTTGTCGGGTTCTAGGGTTAGAGCCCGGGGTTGACCTTTTGAGTTGACTTTGGATAATTGAACCAAGATCGTAGCTTTATTATTTGTGCTTATTTCCTATGGCTTTTATTGTATTATTAAGTTGTTTTGGTTAGATTCAAGCCATACAAAGGTTTTTTCACACGGGAAAGGTTTCTTAGATTTAGCTTGTTTGAGGTAAATATCTTGCCTATCCTAGTTTGGGGAAATTACCCCTTAGTATATGGCGTATCTGTGTATTTGTGATATTTGTGAAATAACGTGTACACGAGGTGACGAGTGTGTACACGGTCGTATGTGTGACTTATTACCGGATTTGACCCAAGGTTGCTCTTATTGCCTTCTGTTGATTATGAAATATCGACACTACGTGTTTCCTCTCTGGATGATTACTTGAGTTCATGTTCCATGATATAAATCATGTTTTAGGATTTGAATTTCCTAAATTGGCCAAGTCGGGCGTTTGTGGTATTGCTTCTAAATTGAGTTAGTTGAATTCATGTTATTATGTTGAACACCCATCCGCATTCCCTTTATTGGTTGTCCTTGTGCATTGTGTTAGCAAATTGTGAGTTTATGTCTTGATGATAATTGTTCGAATGTTATGTTGTTATGATTATGGCACATGTAAACTTGTTTGGTGGATTGTTCGGGTGTTTGCACAAGGTTTCTTCTATGCTATTATTGCTATTGATAATGCACATGCGGCGAGATAAGGCGGGCTATATATGTCAAGTTTGTGCATGTGGAAAGACAAGGTGGGATATTGTTAATACAGGTGTGGCGAGACAAGGCAAGCATTTATTTTATTATTGCGCACGCAGTGAGATAAGGGTGGCTATCGGGGGTGACACATGATGGCATAGGGCGTATTGTTGATAAAAGGGGATATTATTGCGTGTGCTTATGACTTCCTTATGTACGTCATGCATATTACGTGATTTGTTATGTACTTCCCAATGTGCTACTTTGCGTCTATTACATTACTTGATGATTTGGCTGCCAAGATGAATTAACCAACATGGAATTATTATCTCATATTCTGCTGAGTTAATGCTAACATAATGGACTGAAATTATCGGGAGTTTCTAACATAATGGATAAATTTCTCTTGAAAGTGTTATTGGTAAATGACACGAGTATGATATACGTGGTGACACGAGGTCTTTGCCGTGTGGTTGTGGCATATGTTATGGCACGAGGTCTTGCCATGCGAGTGAGACTTATATTGTGGCACGAGGTCTTTGCCGTGCGGTTGTGGTATATGTTGTGGCAAGAGATCTTTGCCGTGCAAGTGGGACTTATATTGTGAAATGAGGTATTTGATGTGCGAGGATGATTGATAATGTGGGCACGAGGTGCCGTATGTGTGTGATTCTATTTGATGACTTATTGTTGGAATAAAACCTTGACTTGTTCAAAATGGTTATCGCTTAGTTTGATAAGACTGCATTTATTGCTTCCTGTTACTATTCCTTTTTTGCCGATTTTTGATATTATTGCACAGGTTATTTGACTAGTGAGTGTCTTGACTTGATCCTCGTTACTACTCAACCAAGTTTCGTTATGATACATACTGGGTACCGACTGTGGTATACTCATGCTACACTTCTGCACATTTTGTACAGATCCAGGTGTTGGAGATAGCAAATCTAGACAGTAAGAGCTTCTTGATCATGAGGATTCAAGGTAGAGCTGCTTTGATCGTCGCACTCCTTGGAGTTCTTTCCTTTCATTTAAACTGTCAATTTTCTATCCGAACAGTATTGTAATTTGAATTATTTCTTTGTATTCAGTTAGAGTTCATGACTATGTACTGCCCTGTTCTGGGAATACGCTGTGATTATCATCGTGTTGGCTTGTATCACAATTATTCTACACATTTATGGTTAAATCTGCTTCTTTATATGAGGTCTTTAATTATTTAAACTTTATAAGTAATCAGTTTACCTAGCCTTAGAGACTAGGTGTCATCATGACTCCTATGGCGGGATTTGGATCGTGAAATGCGTTGTCGCTCCAGCTCCCCATCCACCACCGCCGCTCTAGCTCCGCCTCTATTGGTGGTCCTCTAATCTCCAGGTTTGATTTTCTATGTTTTCCTTTATTAGTTTTAAAGTTTTTCAATCTTTAGGGTGCGATTTAGTTGATATTTCTTTAGAATATTGTTTAGTGTTTAGGTCTTGTGCATTTATATTATTTTGTGATTTAAGTATCAATTGAATCTAATTGAATTGAATTAATTCAGAATTTTTTTTTCTTCATTAATTTACCCGATTTGATATATGAATTGAATACATTGGTACATTATTTGACGCTATTAGTTATTGTATTATTCAATGTTAGAGTTTAGATTTAAATTGTATTAATTATATTTATTATAACTTAATTCAAGTTTAATTAGTAAGGTGAAATACTAAGCAATTTAAATTGTAATGTTCGAATCTCTTAAAGTATAAATATATATCAAGTTTAAATTGATGGTTACTACTTAATATAATGTGCTACAATTAATTAATTTTATAAATTCAGTAGTTTAACTTAATTTAAATAGTGTCGCCTAAATTATACAAAATAAGTAATGAATACGCTAATATTTATGGAAATATCCCACTCTCTTTCAGTCATAATTATATAGATTGAAGTTCGTACTTGGATGTATAATAGGAATTATCCTAATCTGCGGAGATTGAGGGAAGATTTTGTAGAAGGGGTTCATGTCCAAATCCAGTTACTCATTCACTTTAGAGGATAGACTACAGATTTGTGAGTGGGGTATGAAGTTGAAGATATCTGAGGGTTATGCGTCAATGTCACGACCTAAAATCCCAACCACGGGACCGTGATGGCGCCTAACATCCACTTGCTAGGCAAGCTAACATTAGCTAAACAGTTATTCAATTTAACAATTTTAAAAGAAGATTATTAAGAAGTAAGACTGAAATGCTTTGAAATACATAATAGAATCCATACACGCGATTTGTAGTCTAATACCAAAAACTTGTGTCACAAGTGTATGAGCAGCTAGAAATACCACAAAAAGGATCTGAAAAAAGATACAATTGTCCGAAATGAAATAAACAGTAAAATAGATAGGAATGGGACTTCAGGGCCTGCCAACATGGTGCAGCTCTACCTCAGGTCTCCTATAAATGTCGGGTCCGAGTAATCTCCGCTACGTGCCAAAGGGACAATTATCGGGATCTGCACAAGAAGTATAGTATTAGTACAACTGACCCCTTGTACTCTGTTAGTGCCGAGCCTAACTTCCACGAAGTAGTGACGAGGCTATGACTAAACATTCATTATAAACATGTAGGAATACAAGTAGAAAATCAATAAGCCAGTAAAGGAAGAACTAATTAACAAGAAATTCAAAATAAGAATAAAAGACAAAGGACCCCATAATACCACTACTACTCCATTTCACAACATAATATGGTGATGGAAACCAACAACAGCCAAGAATAACCATAATATATCTTCTCTATTGCAACACGTAGCATGATCCACATATATAATACTAATATCGTTCCAAACCCATTCATTATAAGTACTGTTGCGGCGTGCAACCCGACCCTAGTCAATAAAATTATCGTTGTAGCGTGCAATCCTACCCACATATATGTAATAATATTATTGCAGCGTGTAACTCGATCCGTATACGTACAATAATACCACAATCCACTATGGTGAATTTCACAATGTAACATCAAAAGGGAACTAAACGTATAAATTCTCTAAGGATTTTCAACATAACGGTAAACTGAAATAGAAGTAAGGGCATAAGAAAAGTGAAGCATCTATCTGATAGCATGTAAAAGCATATAGCAAGTAAAGGCGGACAACAAATAAAGGCATAAATATATGAAAACACATAGCAAATAGAGGCATTTAAAACTGAAGGCATGTATGAACAAGTAAAGACATGTGATAATTAAAGCATGTAACAAGTAATAACATGGAGTAAATGAACAGATGATATAATTGACAACAAGCAAATAAGTAGTCCACCCCGCTTGCTTAACCCATGACAATGCATATACACTAGTCACCCTGCATATGCACCGTCCCACACATGAATCACGTAGAAAATAGACCAATCAAGTCCTTTTTCCCTCAAGTCAAGGTTAACCGTGATACTTACTTATATCTAGAACACAATCAACAATCAACCATGGATTTTCCTCTAGAACAAGCTTCCAAATCAATTAAATCTAGTAAAATATCGTTGAAATAATCCAAAACATGCTTTAGAAACTATCCACAAACGAAAAAGATTCAATTTTTATCATAATTGAAAAAGTCAACAAAATTTTATACGGCCCCACGTGGTCAAAATTTGAGATTCTGACCAAATCTTGATTACCCATTCACCCCTGAGCCCGGACATGTGATTTGTTTCGAAATCCGACCTTAATTTGAGGTCTAAATCTCAATTTTATAAAATTCATAAGTTCTACCAAAAAAAACCCCTAATTTCTACCTTGAAATTCATAGATTTGATGATTAACTTCATGAAAAAGTAATTGAAATTGATTGGAAATAAGTTAAAGCTTCTTTCCAATGAATTTGGTATGCAATTCCTCTTCAAAAATCGCCTCTATGGAGTTTAGAGTTGAAAATGGTGTAAAATGAGCTAAGTCCGAAATTCCCTACTTTTACCCAGCTGCAGGTATCGCAATTGCCAACTCTTGTTCGCAATGATAATCGCAAATGTGAATCACGGATTGCAATTGCGCTCAGTGCTTGAGCCTAAGAACTGTCACAAAAGCGACTGAAACATCACATTTGCGTAGGGCCACCCAACCACAAATGTGATCCTAGCTTTGCAAATGCGAAGCTGTCCTAAACACTCAGGGGTAGCAAATGCGACCAAACAGCTCGCAAATGCGATGGTCCACCCTCTGCCAAAGCGAGCCTATCATCTAAATGAGAAGAAACCCAACCCAATGCCATTTTGCAAATACGATACAATAACCGCAAAAGCGATGCTTGCATTTGTGAGAAGGACCTCGCAAATGCGAGATCTGCAGACCCACAGCACCAGTTGATACTCAGCCATTCCAAAACACTCTAAACATTTTCGAAACTCACCCGAGCCCCTCGTACTCCAATATTAATATTCAAATAAGTGTATTTACATCAAACAAACTCTCTCTCTACATATAATCATTAAAATAACATCAAATATCAAGAATCAACCATCAAAACTCAAGATTTAGACTTTGAAACTCAGTTTTCTAATGTTTCACATAATACGTCGAAACACCCTCGGGTCACCCGAGACCCCAACCAAATATGCATACAAGTCCAAAACTATCATACGAAACTACCATAATTGTCAAAATATCGATCCGGGGTTGTTTACCAAAAATGTTGACCGTGGTCAACTAAATACGTCTTTTAAAGCTAAATATCACATTTTTGTTAAAACTTCACATATAAACTTTCCGAAAAATGACCTGGACCATGTACGCAAGTCATAAATCATCATATAAAACTAGGAGAGGTCTAGGAACATAGAAAAAGAATCTAGTACTTAAGACGACCTATCGGATCGTCACATTCTCCAATTGTAAAAGAAATATCCGTCCTCGAACGAACATAGAAATGTACTTGGACTAATAAAAGGGTATGGGTATCTACTCCTCATATCGGACTCAAACTCCCATGTAGCCTCCTCAATCGGTTGAGCTCTCTAATGCACTTTCACAGAAGGAAAACTCTTAGATATCAACTTTCGAACCTGCCGGTCTAGTATAGCCACCGGCTCTTCCTCATAGGTCAAATTTTAATCAAGTTGCACTGTGTTAAAGCCTAAAACATGTGACCTATCTTCATGGTACTTCCGAAGCATGGAAACGTGAAATGCCAGACTTACCCCTTCTAGGCTAGGAGGCAATGCAAGCCTATAAGCAACCTCCCCACCTCTCTCCAAAACCTCAAATGACCCAATAAACCTCCGGCTCAACTTGCCCTTCTTCCCAAATCGCATCACGCCCTTCATAGGCGAAACTCGGAGAAGAACTTTCTCACCTTCCAATTAAGCAACATCTCGAACCTTCTCGTCCGCATAACTCTTAAGCCTGGACTGAGTTGTACGGAGTCGTTCCTGAATCACCTTAACCTTCTACAAAGCACCACGAAACAAATTAGTACCTAACAATCTAGCCTCACCGGGCTCAAACCAACTAACCGGCGAATGACATCGCATCTAATATAAGGCCTTGTACAGAGTCATCTAGATGCTCGACTTATAGTTATTATTGTAGGAAAACTCCGTTAGAGGTAAAACCTAGTCCAACTGACCCCCAAAATCCATATAGAATGCCAACAACATGTCCTCCAAAATCAAAATAGTGCGCTCAGACTATCCGTCCATCTAAGGATGAAATGCGGTACTCAGCTCAACCCGCGTGCACCGATCAGAAATGATAGAAATAGGCACGTCGTGCAGGTGGATAATATCCCACATGTAAATTTAAGCCAACCACTCTGAAAAATAGGATGTTATCATGGGAATGAAGTGTGTGGACCTAGTCAACCGGTCCACAATAACCCAAACTACATCATATTTCCTCAAAGTCTATGGTGAGCCTACCATAAAGTCCATAGTGATGCGCTCTCACTTCCACTCCAGTATATCAAATCTCTAAGTCAACCCACCCATTTTGTGATGCTCGTAATTCACGTGTTTACAATTCAAACATCGAGAGGCACGACCATCAATATCTTTCTTCATCTTCTGCCACCAATAGTGGTATTTCAAGTCACGGTACATCTTCATGACACCTGGGTGAATGGAATATCGTGAACTTTAGGCCTCCTCAAGGATCAACTCTCTCAACCCATCGACATTCAAAACATAAATCTGACTCTGAAACTGCATAACACCATCATCTCCAATCACAACCTATTTAGAACCACCCTCATGCACCGTGTCTTTCAAAACTAAGAAGTGAGGATCATCAAACTGGCGATCCTTGATATTCTCCAACAAAGATGAATGGGCCACAACACAAGCAAGAACACAGCTAGGCTCCGAAAAGTCCAACCTTACGAATCGATTGGCCAAAGCCTGAACGTCCATGTCTAATGGCCTCTCCACTGCCGGTGAGTATGCCAAACTGCCCAGGCTCTCTTCCTTCCTACTCAATGCATCGGCCACCACATTGGCCTTCCTTGGATGATATAATATGGTAATATCATAGTCTTTCAATAACTCTAGTCATCTCCACTGCTGCAAATTAAGGTCTTTCTGCTTGAATAGGTGTTGGAGACTCTGATGGTCGATGTAGACCTCGCATGAAACACCGTATAGATAGTGCCTCCAAATCTTGAGTGCATGAAAAATGACTACCAACTCCAAATCATGCACAGGGTAATTCTTCTCATGAACCTTCAATTGACAGACGCGTAGGCAATCACCCTACTGTCCTACGTCAATACGGCACCAAGTCCAATACGCGATGCATCACAATACACAGTATAAGATCTTGAACCTATAGGCAACACCAACACTGGTGTTGTAGTCAATGCAGTCTTGAGCTTCTAAAAGCTCGCCTCACACTCATCAGACCACCTGAAAAGAGCATCCTTTTGGGTCAACTTGGTCAATAGGGCTGAGATAGATGAAAACCCCTCCACGAACCAGCGGTAATAACCCGCCAAACCCAAGAAGCTCCGAATCTCTGTAGTTGAAGTATGTCTAGGCAAGTTCTGCACTGCCTCAATCTTCTTAGGATCCACTTTGATACCCTTGGACGACACAACATGATGCAAAAAGACAATCGAGTCTAACCATAACTCACACTTCAGAAACTTGACATATAACTGACGATCCTTTAAAGTATGAAGTACAATCCATAGGTGATGCTCATGCTCCTCTCGATTGCGAGAGTATACCAAATGTCATCAATGAAGAAGATCACAAAGGAATCGAGATAAGGCTTGAACAACCAGTTCATCAAGTCCATAAAGACTGCAGAAGCATGATTCATGCGGAATGATATCACCAAGAACTAGTAGCGACGATATGTTGTCTAAGGGACATTCAATGCGCTAATATTCACCTGATGGTAGCCAAATCTCAAATCAATCTTGGAAAATACCTTGGTACCCTGAAGCTGGTCAAATAAGTCACCAATGCTCGGCAACAAATACTTGTTCTTGATAGTGACCTTGTTCAACTATCGATAATCAATGCACATCCTCATTGATCCTTCCTTTTTCTTAACAAACAACACTGGCACACCCCAAGATGAATCACTAGGTCTAATGAATCCCTTGTCAAACAAATCGTGCAACTTCTACTTCAGTTCTTTCAACTCAACTAGAGTCATATGATATGGTGGAATAGAAATAGGCTGAGTGCCTAAAACCTAATCAATGCAACAGTGAATATCCCTGTTGGGTGGCAAGCCCAGTAAATCTGTAGGAAACACTCAGGGACTCACTCACAACTGGAATCGAATCCATAAAAGGAACTTCCGCACTAGAATCATAGATATAATCCAAATACGCCAAACACCCATTCTTGACCATACATTGACCCTTCAAATATGAAACCACCTTGCTAGTGGAGTGACCAAGAGTCCCTCGCAACTCCAATCTAGGCAACCCTTGGCATGGCTAATATATAAGGTCACGATAATGGCAGGACAATCCCAGATAGCGTGATATGGGGATAACCAATGCATTTTAAGAATAATATCAAAATCCACCATATTCAACAATAAAATATCAATTATCATATCATAACCATTAAAAGTACCGGCACAAGTCCTATACACTCGATCAACAATTATAGAATCTCCAACCGGTGAAGACACAAAAATAGGGAAAATCAAGGGAATCATGTGGCATACTCGAATTTGAAGCAAAATATGAAGACACATAGGAATATGTAGAACCCGAATCAAACAACACGGAAGCATCTCTATGACAAACTGAGATAATACCTATTGTAACTGCATCAGACGATTCCGCCTCAGGTCCAGCAATCAACAACAAGGGGGAAATGTTCTAAAACCACCCCCGAAACACACCTGAGCCCCTCGGAATCCCATCAAAATATACCAATAATTCCCAAAATATCCCACAGACATATCGTGGCTTCAAATACCACAAAATAACATCAAAATCATGAATAGCAACTCAATTCAACCTTAATGAACTATTTCAAATTTCGAAATTCAAAACTTATGTCGAATACATCTAAACAACACAGAATGACCACATATTTTGCACACAAGGCATAAATCACCATACGAACCTATTCCAAGGCTCGAAATCCCCTACGAACATCAATAACCACAAAGTCAACTACGGGTCAAACTTATCAACTCTCCAAACCTTCAAACTTTCAACTTTCGGCAATTATCCTCAAAATCATCTAGGAACACCGTAATTAAAATGCGGGCATATGCCCAAATCAAAAATCACCATTCGGCCCTAAAGGAACCGTCAAAACTCGGATCCGTAGTTAAATACACAAAAGTCAAACTTGGTCAACACTTCTAGCTCAAGCTTCCAAATAGAGAGTCATTCTTCCAAATCAATCTCGAACCACTCAAAAAACAAAACCGACCATACATGCAAGTCATAATACGTCATATGAAGCTACTTAAGATCTCAAATTACATAATGGAGATGTTAATGCTCAAAATGACAGGTCGGATCATTATATTCTCTCCCACGTAAACATATGTTCATCCTCGAACATGCCAAGAGTCGTTCCAAAGCCATCAAATCTATAAACTCACCATGCATATATGAGCCAGTGAACACCACTTAGCTGAAGATTCTTCCTTCAATCTCAATCGATAAACCTTTGAACCCAATCTCCAACATCCAGGATTCATTATAAGGCCCAATTCTCTCATCTATACACTATATAAGTCTAAACAAGTTGTAACAAGCCAGAACTATATTCCAAGATATAATCACACAATATTCCATATAACTCATATACACATAGTGATATCTTCCGACCATAATAGCTGCTCATTGCTAAACACGATATCGGTAACAAACCTCATATCAAATAAAACCTTGTTCCAAACATTCGTACAATGCTAAAAAAGAAGGAAACACGTTGAAACTCATAACCATGCATCATATCAACAAGTCGTGGAGCTCTCTCACCCAACAAGAATCGTGAACAAATACTAAGTTGATTAATAACATTATTATTCCAAACATACCTTAACCCAATCTAATGGCACAAATTCCAGGTCGAACAATCTCATTTCACCCAGTGCAAACTACTAGACTAACAGGCCACACCAATGACACCTAGAGCTATATATGATGCAGTTCGTGCACCAAACAAGCAACAACTTGAACGTAACCAATGATGGAATGATAACCAAATGAGAGAACCAACCCACAAGCTCAACAGATACCACCACAAAGCGAAATGCTATGAACCCATCACACAGAGGAGAACAAAACACACAAAATAAGGACAAAATATTATATCCCAACTTCACTCCGCTGCGGTGCGTATCCCGATCAAAACTTACCGATCCACATGAAATATCCATTGCCAAAATTCTCATAACCACCAAACACGTGTTTATCACCAACAAGCATGCGAAGCGCATGACCATAACTATTGAGAAACGAATAGCGCAATATACCACAGACTAGAAATCATAACCAAGGCACAATAAACCATTCAACACCCAAGAGCCATCTCGCTTGAATTTTGTCACGCCTCGAAATCGAGGAGTACGACCGGCGCTCAATCCAGTAAACTCAGTCGAGCAAGCCTAATTTACATTAACCTCTCACCATTACTCAAGCATGATTTACCAAAACATAATTAGATCTTGACTTTCATATTGAATATATTTGTCTCAATGGCCCATATTTTCTTTCTCGTAATGGTTACACAACTTTATAAATAGTTGTAAATACTATGAACATAAATACATGACATAACTCAAATCTTTAATTACATGACCCACAGTGTATATGGAGCTTATATGACAATAGATACCTAAATACATAAAATGAACTAGACCCAAACACCCACTTGAAATGTAGCAGGCTCACCATAAGCTGAGTAGTGAAGAAGATTCCTATCAAAGATTCATATCATCCTATAGAAGTATACCTGCATCCATTAAAAGATGAAACGCCGCCGGAAAAAGGGACGTGAGTACATGTGGAATAGTAATCGTACGTAAGGCAGTCAAAACAACATATGAAAATACGGTAACTCAATTAAGAGGAAAATGAAGTACATCAAGAAACTACAAAACATCCCATAGAATCACATTTCAAGTCATATTATGCTTGCATAATTCTAAACATCTTTTAGGATCAACTGAGCCATATAAACTATACGTGGAATACAAAATATAATGTAATTGTAACAATATGTACAAATACGGCCAATTAAAGTGACACCTTCCTCCCTTCCTTTACACATATACATTTCATAGACCGTTTTAGTATTCACATATCATATTATACACCTATGCGTCTCATAGACTGTTCACAGTATCACCTATACAATACACTTGTGCATTTCATAGACCATTCACAGAGTTCACTTACACAATACATTTACACCTATTCAAAGGCTTGGAAATACAACATGAATATGATGAATCATGGAAATAATAAAAGGACTTAGATAGCCGTTAACGTCAAGCAAATTTATTAAGAGCTTCTATTCAGATTTATAGATATTAAGCAGGGAATCCTCTATAACCACCTTCACACAGAGTGGCCCTGCCACCTCACCCCAACATATGTGGGTGAAGGTGTATCACAACACCACAATCCTTACACAAAGCGGCCATGCCACCTCACCCCAATATATATGTGGGTGGAGGTGTATCACAATACCATAATCCCTACATAAAGCGGTCCTACCACCTCACCCCAATATATGCGGGTGGAGGTGTATCATAATATCACAATCCCTACACAAAGCGGTCCACTGCCTCACCCCAATATATGCGGGAGGAGGTGTATCACAATACCACAATCATTACACAAAGCGATCCTACTGCCTTACCCCAATATATACAGGTGGAGGTGTATCACAATACCACAATCCCTACACAAAGTGGTCTTACCGCCTCACCCCAATATATGCGGGTGGGGTGTATCACAATACCACAATCCCTACACAAAGCGATCCCTACCGCCTCACCCTAATATATGCGGGTCTCCGGTGTATCACAATACCACATATAAACTCAAAGCGACATAGTTTGTCATTACATTTAAGGTCGTAATTTCTCATATCATTGGAATACTTCATGTTCATACTCATCATGGAGAAACACAACTCTTTACATTAGCACATGCATGGTAAATCAATAAGTCAATTTTGTTGGCACATGGGCCCAATTCCTTTTCTTAAGGTTCATCATCATTTAACAAATGTCATCTCCCTTCCATCTCATTATTCACTCCCTTGACATCTTGAGGTCATTATATACCTCATGACTCTTGGGGACTTAACAATCAAAGTCATTTATATATATTATTTTAGAAGCATACAACTATAGTTGAAACCATTAGGACATGCAACACTTCATAATTCTCATTTAGGCAACGACCACATTTCATGTTCATACTATCACTTACTTGTACTTACCATAGGTGATCATAGAACATTAAGAGAATTTAGAACATTTAGGAACATCATATCCTTTACTCGCAAGAACGTAGGGGCTTATAACACATTGGAAACAAAAGTACAAATACGTACATCTCATAACCTTTCACACCATATATCACTTAATTCATACTTTCAACCACTTGCAACATTATTATTTCATTAGCTCTCTTAGCCATACATATGATCCTTCTTTCATGGCACAATGGCCGTATTTTATATTCCATACTTTCATATCATTCCTTTCATAGATCATCATCACAAATATCAACATATACAATATTCTGAAAATCACAACATTATGTTCATTGGCAATGAAGACTTTAAACACAATGGATTTCTTTCCTAGAAATCCATTGTAAAATGATTGGAAATCGAAGCACAAGTTAAAATCATACACGAGTAACACACCATTTTATTTTGTTGGCACTATTGGCCATAAGTATAACTTTCATTCTCGGCACGGTGTTCACACTTTATATCCCCAACTCACAACTTTCACTTTCAAGCATCTTTATAGATTATCGACAACAAAGAATCTCTAATCACAACTTTTAGTACACCTATGAGCAATTAAGAGTCTTAAGCACATTGAGACTTCTTACACAATTTGGCATAATAGCCTTCAATTGAAACACTAGTTGGAGTCATAACATTTTTATACCCAACTCTCACTTTGAACACACTCCCGAAGGATAACATCATATGATAAGAAAATCTGGAACACATTTTGAACATATACCTTTCAACAAAAAATTTATTTCGAATAGTTGATTTATAAAGAATAACTCGGGACTTACAAGAACATCATGGAATTCAATTCTAGGAAAAAAGTTTAGCCAACATACCTCACTTTGAGCTTTTCTTAAATTACTACAACATTCCAAAAATTCTAGGAATCCCAATCTATTTTGAGACATAACAAAATTGAACACAAATTAGGAAGGTATTCATGGTTTCAGCTCATTTGAGCATTTTATCAAATACTAGGTGTGCAAATTTGGCTACAAGGTTCTTCTACAAGATTTTCTTCGTTCTACAACCCAATCTTTACTTATTTAAGCTCAACAATCTTCCCATAAACCTTGTTGGTAAAAGCATATATACATAATACTCTTACACCCAAGAATCATACTCATAATCACCAATCTTTTACCCCAAACTCGAAATTGAAGACTAGGAATTTGAATCTTACCTCTTAGATGAAGATCTTGTGATTGGCTTCCTTGATTCTTGAAGATTGGTGCAAGATTGGATGATTAGAATGTTAGGTTTTCTCCTTCTCTCTCTAAAATTCTCTTACCTCTCTTTAAAACCCTCAGAAAAATACCCCAAAATAAAAACCAAAGGCTATTTATCAAAATGGGGTCGGGTTATGAAAATAGGAAAATTAACCATACGAACTCAGGTCTATGATCGCGTAATGGACCGAACAATTGGTATGCTGGGTCGCACAATACACCTCAAAACTGATGCCCAGAAATGGGCTTCATTGGACAGCTCTGCGACTATTTTGCGATCGCATAAGCACTTCTGCGACCCGCAGAATAATTCTGCGATCGCAGAATTGGCCGCAAAATTGCATTCTATCAACCTTTAGTAATTTGGTCATAACTTCTTGTTGGAGTGTCCAAATGACAAACTAGACTCGAAGAGCTTTAGTTTTATAGGTCAGCCATCACATAAATCCTTATATATATGTAGAAATGCTCGTCCAAAGTTTGGTCTTGTGCGTACCAATTTGAAACTTTAGTCTATCGTGAAATTTCCAACTTGACTAAGACTTAGGGCTCACCTTAGACCCCACCCCACTTATAATATGACTCGTACACTCATTATCATATCAAATTGATGTCCATCATATTAATATCCTTCGTTTGTACACAAAATAATATAATTAGCGCACATCAACTTTCTTAATAGCGCTTAAGTACTTCGAAATATTTTTTCGGGGTGTTACATTCTCTCCCACTTAAGAACAATCTTCCTCGAAGGTTTTAAAAGTCACTTCTAATAATAGCGTTACCATCCTTTTACCTCCAACCATTATGCATAGGCACGTATGACTATATGGGTCTTATACTTCCTATCCAAAATCTCAACTTACTTATGGCCCTTAAAAGTTGGCTATCTTTACAAATTCTTAAGAAATTTGGCAGAGTTTTCCCTGTAATTGGGCCTATCCACCTGTCAAACAACATATAGATAACACCACTTTGCACCAAATATATGAAATCAACAGCTATGACTCTCGAGGCCAACTTTATGACCTTTCTTACCTTGGTCATATCCTTGGCTTTTCCTTCCTCCATTACGAGAACAATTGGGAACCTCACACATTATGCATGTCATGGGCATCATTCCTTTAATCCTTAGGCCTTTCTCATTTCGTAGCACGATGTGCTACATTCCTTGGTGTTAATAAGGGAACTTCGTGACTAAACTGGAACCTTAACGCACGGTCGAGGATAGAAGAAGAGAAACATTTCCTAAATATCGTTGTATCCTCCCTATTATAAGTGTGACCGACAACACACCGATAAGAGGGACTCTACTGACATAACTCCATGACACCTTAGGACTCCCAAATAATGCTCTGATACCAAGTTTGTCATGCACCGAAATCGAGGTCGCTCAATCGAGTAAACCCAATCGAGCAAGCCTAATTTACATTAACCTCTCACCATTACTCAGGCATGATTTACCAAAACATAATTAGATCTTGACTTTCATATTGAATATATTTGGCTCAATGGCCCATATTTGCTTTCTCGTGATGGTTACACAACTTTATAAATAGTTGTAAATACTATCAACATAAACACATGAGATAACTCAAATCTTTAATTACATGACCCACAGTGTATATGGAGCTTCTATGACAATAGATACCTAAATACATAAAATGAACTAGACCCAAACACCCACTTGAACTGTAGCAGGCTCACCATAAGCTGAGTAGTGAAGAAGATTCCTATCAAAGATCCATATCATCCTGTAGAAGTATACCTGCATCCATTAAAAGATGAAGCGCACCCGGAAAAAGGGACGTGAGTACATGTGGAATAGTACCCGTATGTAAGGCAGTCAAAACAACATATGAAAATACGGTAACTCAATTAAGAGGCAAATGAAGTACATCAAGAAACTACGAACCATCCCATAGAATCACATTTCAAGTCATATTATGCTTGCATAATTCTAAACATCTTTTAGGATCAACTGAGCCATATGAACTATATGTGGAATACAAAATATAATATAATTGTAACAATATGTACAAATACGGCCAATTAAAGTGACACCTTCCTCCCTTCCTTTACACATATACATTTCATAGACCATTTTAGTATTCACATATCATATTATTCACCTATGCGTCTCATAGACTGTTCACAGTATCATCTATACAATACACTTGTGCATTTCATAGACCGTTCACAGTGTTCACTTACATAATATAAATAAACCTATTCAAGGGTTTGGAAATACAACATGAATATGATGAATCATGGTAACAATAAAAGTACAAATACGTACATCTCATAACATTTCGCACCATATATCACTTAATTCGTATTTCCACCACTTACAACATTATTATTTCATTGGTTCTCTTGGCCATACATATGTTTTTTCTTTCATGGAACAATGGTTGTATTTCATATTTCACACTTTCATATCTTTCCTTTCATGGATCATCATCATAAATATCAACATATACAATATTCTGAAAATCACAACTTTAGGTTCATTGGCAATGAAGACTTTAAACATAATGAATTTCTTTCCTAGAAATGGAGTAAAATGATTGGCAATCGAAGCACAAGTTAATATCATAAACAAGTAACACACCATTTCTTTTCGTTGGCACTATTGGCCACAAGTATAACTTTAATTCTTGGCACGATGTTCACACTTTATATCCCCAACTCACAACTTTCACTTTCAAGCATCTTTATAGATTATCGACAACAAAGAATCTCTAATCACGACTTTTATTACACCTATGAGCAATTAAGAGTCTTAAGAACATTGAGACTTCTTACACAATATGGCATAATAGCCTTCACTTGAAACACTACTCGGAGTCATAACACTTTTTTACCCAACTCTCATTTTGAACACATTCCGAAAAGATATCATATGATAAGAGCATCCGGAACAGATTTTGAACATATACCTTTCAACACAAAGTTTATTCGGAATAGTTGATTTATAAAGAATAACTCGGGACTTACAAGAACATCATGGAATTCAATTCTAGGAAAAACGTTTAGCCAACATACCTCGCTTTGAGATTTCCTTAAATTACTACAACATTTCGAAAATTCTAGAAATCCCAATCTATTTTGAGACATAACAAAATTGAACACAAATTAGGAAGGTATTCATGGTTTCAGCTCATTTGAGCATTTTATCAAACACTTGGTGTACAAATTTGGCTACACGTTTCTTCTACAAGATTTCCTTCGTTCTACAACCCAATCTTTACTTATTTAAGCTCCAAAATCTTCCCACAAACCTTATTGTACAAGCATATATACATAATACTCTTACACCCAAGAATCATACTCCTAATCACCAATCTTTTACCCCAAACTCGAAATTGAAGACTAGGGGTTTCAATCTTACCTCTTAGATGAAGATCTTGTGATTGGCTTCCTTAATTCTTGAAGATTGGTGCAAGATTGGATGATTATAATATTATGTTTCCTCCTTCTCTCTCTAAAATGATCTTACCTCTCTTTAAAACCGTCAGAAAAATACCCTAAAATAAGCCGCAAAGGCTATTTATCAAAATGGGGTCGGGTTATGAAAATAGCAAAAATTAACCCTCCGAACATAGGTGTGCGGTCGCATAATGGACCGCATAATCGGTATGCGGGTCGCACAATGCACCGCAAAACTTGCCGAGAAATGGGCTTCACTGGATAGGTTTGCGACCATTTTGCGGTCGCATAACCACCTCTACGGCCCGCAGAATGATTCTGTGGTCGCAAAATTGCATTCTGCTAGCTTTTAGTAAATTGGTCATAACTTTTTGTTGGAGTGTCCAAATGACGAACGGTTAGAAGAGTTAGAAACTAGACTCGGAGAGCATTAATTTGATAGGTCATCCATCACATCAATCCTTATATATATGTAGATATGCTCGTCCATAGTTTGGTCTTGTGCGTACCCATTTTAAAGTTGAGTCTATCATGAAATTTCTAACTTGACTTAGACTTAGGGCTCACCTTAGACCCCACCCCACTTATAATATGACTCGTACACTTATTATCATATCAAATTGATATCCATCATATTAATAGCCCTCGTCTGTACATAAAATAATATAATTAGCGCACATCAACTTTCTTAATAGCGCTTAAGTACTTCGAAATTATTTTCTGGGGTGTTAAAAATTTCGCGCCCAAATAGAGCCGCATCATGTGTGTAAATAGCCAACAGACTCACAACCCATTGTAGCATAGGAGAGTAACACGTGGAACATATCAGAACACGAATAAGATCAACCCTAACCAATGGCACACCCCTCAATACTAGTCGTGCAGAGTAAATAAACATGATCCGATATAGAATACACATTCTCATTTGGACTCCCAATGGGCCCCTAAATCAATTATGATCCTCCCGAAATAGGTAAATAACCTTCCAAAAAATCCACAGTAACCTCTCCATAACGCATACCATCAGTTGTTTAACTCTAGCCATATCTTCACAGTCAACAACCAAGGGATAATCCGCCTCTGAGAACTCTAGTCTCCAAATCCTAAGTATACAAGAATCTCCTTATCCGATCCCATCTCCACCACCTCTCATACACAATGATCTCATAAGAAACACTCTTATGAATCTTTTGCAGCACGTAGCAGAATTTGAACATCAGCAGTCACCAACCAAGCGATTATCATAATACAAGTCAAGCATCTGCAAGTCAAAATATAGTGCTCTTTCTGAAATGCGCACCCTTCTCAAATGATACCAGATAGTGAAACTATCCATGTTGTCTAGAACTCATGACCTTCCCTTCGAAACTGAATTGCAACCTTGTACATGCAATCTCAATCCCACACGGTGTGTCGTATTTGTCATGCCATGATATGAAAAATAGGAGAATCTCATTATCAACTCTGAAACACAAGCATGATACACACTTTATCAATCAGAAACTCTCCACTTAACTCAATTCCAGAGAATATTGCAACATGCAACAAACATTCCATACATGTAGAAGACATTTGTCTCAAGCCTTGATCGAAACCATCAAGAACTCTTCGAAAATGATTTGCACAAAAGCAAGCCATCAGAGCTGAACCCCTCTAACTCAACCAAGTCACACAGGTCGCCAAACACCTGTAAACTCTCGCCATACCAGAAGAATCAGTCACTTCTATTATATGATGATCCAAACCACTACAAACCTGACCCATTTCTTTGAGTTCCTCTTGACTTGCCTTCAAGTTAATACTTCTCCTTGCTATTACACTACGGTCCTAAATCAAAGCTCACCCCAAGCTATCCTAGCACGAAACCACGTCGTCCTAAGGCCTATAAGCCCATGTATTCCCACTTAAGCACCTAATAGTACCGCAACCGAGATGCTTACTCAAAGAGAATTTTTGTGAATTTGAAATTGTTTCTTTAATATCTCTGATATTGAAATGTAGAGTCGATAATGATATAGAAATATCACATATGAATGTTGAACTTAGCCATATACAAATATGTGAAATCCTTAAATACCACATATGAATCTTGAACTCAATAGAACCTTCTTGAGAATCCTCCACCCTGCTTTAATCCCCACAGCACAGCCAAACCGCACCAAACATCTTATGCTTTACCAACACATAATACCCAAAAAAGAAGCTACCAATCAATTCATTTTCCCTGCTTACTACGGCCCCCACGATAACAAACCTGACCCGTTCCAATATTTCCATATATCTATAAAGTGTAATACATCATGCATCCAACAATTTTCTTACTCAAGTCATCCTCGAAATCGACCTCTTAAAACCATAACTGATCCACAAGTATGCCTCAGTCCAACTAGTATAACACATGACCATGCAATCTTATTTTTGATAGTAGCCTCCCCCACTTGGCTCGAAGTCAAGTACACATCATCCAATAACCACGTTACTCTTCCTTCATAACTTCCATGATCTAGCATTGTACTCAACTAAATACTTCATAAGCTCATGTATCACTAGCCATAAAATACCTCGAATCATCTACCAAGCACATATTCATCCTCATGACAGTCATGCTAACTTCCTCAAGCAATCTGAACTCAAATTGCAGCACATACATCCCACTAGGTCGAAATAAAACTCTTCGTATAAACATAATAACAAATCCACAACCTTAGATTATCCCATAGGAGATAAACCACCTACTTAGCCTCAAACTGGCATCTCTCTATGACCCTATCATGGCCACAACCACTATGCAATAGCTTAATTTTCTCGAGTCTAAACTCATTAACAAGACATAAGAATCTACTTTATTCCACAAATGAACAACTGAATGATCCCTCAATACACTCATAACTCAAGAAAACACATCAAAAGAAAATATCATGCCTCATAGTCATTTACGCTCAAGCAAATTCTTCTCGTCACATCCAAACTATCTAAGCATAATCCTCAGTCACATAATACTCATCATTTAGCTATATCACGACTCACTGAGCCATCAATCCCACTCCTAGAGATATTACCGGACATATAAGTCCAAGTGCACATACTCACACAACTGAAACTACAGAGCCCAAGCTACCGTCTAAACCTGCCCTCAAGTGCTCAACAGCATACACGAGTGAATGGAAAGAATTTGAAGATATAAGCTTTAAGCTAAAATAGAGTCGCATGGTAAAGAAAGAAAGATGAGAAGTTTCCTAGACACCCTGTAGCCTCTCGAAGATAAGTATGGACGTCAGCATATCGATCCGCAAGACTCTACTAGACATTTGCACATGACTCATAGAACCTATGAATCTAGGGTTATGATACCAACTTGTCACGGCCTAAATTTTATCTAGTCATGATGGCACCTAACCTAGTCATGACTTATGAAGATACAAATTAATCAATAAATGAATTAGCTGAAATTCCATACAATATCCGAAGGATTAGCAGTATAAGTCATGAGCTACTAAGACTTAGATTTACAAATCTTGTATGAAAATAAATAGAACTTCTATTTGGAATATACATAAATAGAGTACAAATCCAAAGCTACCAACGACAATTGGTAGCTACATCCGGAAAGTAGTTACATGTTCAATGCCAGCTTCCATCATCCACAACAGCTCATGTCACACCCAAATATCGGGGAGCACGACCGCCGCTCAACCGAGTGAACCCGACTAAGCAAGCTTGTTAGATTTCCTTCTACCCAAACTCATCCATGAATAAAGATAATACATATTTTCATTAATTAGACAATAAAGTGATCATGTCTATAATACCAATTCATTACCCATAGTTTCATCATTTTAATGTCTCAAATGGAACAAGTAATACAACCACAACATAACATAGTTTGACTTTACCGGCACTAATACACAACCCACACTATGTCTGCAGAGCCTTTATAGATAAAGAAGAGTACTATGATAATGCCGAAAAAAAGGCTTCAGCTATACCTCAAACACAATACACAAAGAACAAAAGATACATGACCCCAGAATGAAGTGGGGCTCACCAAGTCAGCTGGGAAGAGGGTGTACCACAATCACTGATCAATGTCTCCTGTTGTGGAACCACCTATATCCATTAAAGATGAAGTGCCCCCGGAAAACGGGACGTTGGTATCGTCGAATAGTACTAGTATGAAAACCAAACACCAATTAAAGAATTCAGAAATACAATATGAATATGATGAACCAGGGTGACAATAGAATAGCATAGATAGTCATTAACACCAAACCAAGCTTATCAAGAGCTGCCATTAACATTTATAGAATTTAAAATGAGATCCCCTGTAACCACTTTCACACAAAGCGGCCCCGCTGCCTCACCCCAACTTATGCAGGTGGAGGTGTAATCACAACACTAAAACTCTACTCAAGAGGCCCTGCCGCCTCACCCTAATGTATGTGGGTGGAGGTATAACCACAGTACCAAAACCCTACAGAAAGCGGCCATGCCGCCTCACCCCAATATATGCGGGTGGAAGTGCATCAAAGATACCAATACCTACATAAAGTGGCCATGCTTCCTCACCCCAATATATATTAATGTAGGTGGTGGTGCAACAACAATACCAAAATCATACACAAAGTGGCATTGCCGCCTCACCCCAATGTATGCGGGTGGAGGTGTAATACCAGTCACAATCTCTACACAATTTGGCATAATAATTTTCCACATAAATCACGACTTGAAATCATAACATGTAGATACACAATCCATAGTTTGGAACACATCCTCAATTTGTAATACAACATGATAAGAGCATTTGAAACACGAATTGAACCTATATCTTTGTCACAAACCTTATTCGGAATACTCAATTTGTAATAAACATCTTGGAACTTACAAGGATATTGGGGTTCCAATTCTTAAAAAAGAGTTTAGCCAACATACCTCAACTGAGCTTCCTTAAACTCTAAAATGTTCTAGAATTCTTAGCAACTTCAATTTGTTTTAGAAATATAACAAATTGAACCAAAACTAGGAGGATGATCGTGGTTCTAGCTCATTTGAGATTTTTATCAAATACTAGGTGTGAATTAAGGTTCCAATGTCCTTTTTATGGAGGATTCCATCATCTCACAACCCATTCTTTACCATTCTTAGTTCAACAATCTTCTTACACCCTTTGATAACTCATGCATGCAAAATAACCATTTTACCCAATTCTAGATAAAATAAGAGATTGAGGGTTAGGATATAGAATCTTACCTCTAGGATAAAGACCTAGTAAGTTTTCCTTGTTAATCTTCAAAGATTCGAGTAGTCATATTCATTCATTTGCATATCATATCTTAGTCTCTGTTATCATCTGTTGTCACATCATATTACCATTGTTTGGGATGACTGGCATGAGGTTTGTGAGCCCGAGAGACGAGAAAGATTGATGATTGAGTTTAGGCCTGAGGGTCAAATTATGAGTGAGATTGATGGGATCGGGATGCACGCCGTAGCAGGCCATATTGGCTTTATATATATTATTATTGATGGGATCAGGCTGCACGCCGCAGTAGGACACATTGGCTATTTATGTATTATTATTATATAGATCGGGTTGCACACTGCAACAGGCCCTATGGGCGTTATATATATTATTGATGAGATCGGACTGCACGCTGCAACAGACCATGATGGATTATGTTAGCGCTTGGGCAGGATCCGCCCCTCCGAAGTCTGATATACCAGAAGTGAGCGTAGGTTTTATTAACTCATGATGGGATCGGGTTGCGCGCCGCATCAGGTACTATATTGTGCTGAATGACTGAGTGTGTTGAGAGATTGATCATGATGAGTGTGAGTGCGAGACAATGAGATTGAGTACTCTGAGAGTATGAGTACATCAATTCATCACTGTGATGCATTGCATTAACATGTATATTTGACATACAAGCCAAGATATGCATTTCCTCATGCTACATATTATTATGATATTCCTGAATTCACATGCACATTGACATGTAGGCATAGAGATGTATTTTCCTCATGCTATCTGAGATTGAAACATCTTATCTATTGTTGAATGGTTTTTGGAAAAAAACCACAGATTTCTGACTTACTCATATTTTGGTTGATTCGGTGAAAGATTTGGGTTTTACTGTTATACTTGTAAAGCATGCATATTTTTCCGTAACTATGAACGAGCTGAGCAACATATCTTTGAGTTGTTTCTTGTTTTACTTTTATTATATTGTTATGCGTTGTTATTGGCTATTGGTATTGGACTCTGACCGTTGTCCAAGCTCGTCACTGCTTTCAACCTAAGGTTAGGTTTGTTACTTATTGAGTACATGGGGTCGGTTGTACTCATACTACACTTCCACCTTGCGTGCAAAATTTTTATGCTGATGTTGATGTGTATGGCGAGAGTTGGTATTGAAGATGTACCTGCATTCCGGTTATAGCTGCCTCTTGTTCTTGGTAGCTTTAGATTTATAAATCTATTTATGTACGTTTCGAACAGATGATGTATTTATTTCATACCAGCTTTGTAAATTCTAAGTCTTAGAAGCTCTTGATTTGTACTACCAGTCCTTAGGGATTCTTTTGTATAAAATTCAGTTATATTATCATTATTTCTCTTAGTAGATCTCATTTGAGTTTGATTGTTTCTAGTTGGCTTACCTAGCTGGTTGGGTTAGGTGCCATCACGACTTGTTGAATTTTGAGTCGTGACAAGTTGGTATCAGAGTTCTAGGTTCATAGGTTCCACGAGTCATGAGAAAGTGTCTAGTAGAATCTTGTGGATCGGTATGATGACTTCTATACCTATCTTAGTAAAGGCTATAGGGCATTTAGGATAAACTTCCCATCTTTCTTTACTTATCGTGCGACATTAATTCAGCTTGAAGCGTATCTCATTGAATTCCTTCCACTCACTCGTATGCACATGTGAGCGCTCGGTATCAACTATACATTGACAGCTTGTGGATTCCATGGATGAGGTGCGAGATGTGTTTTCTGTGTTTTGCTGATAGTCCAGTCTGGAGGACCTGAGGCCTGGTTTGGAACGCACCTTAGGATCGGTAGTTTCAGTTGTGTGAGCATGTAATTTTTAACTTCTATGTCCAGTGGTGTCCCTAAGAGTGGGGCTGGTGGCTCGGTGAGTGGTTGGATGGCTATATGATGATGAGGATGTGACTGCGGGATGTGTTCAGATTGTTTGAATGTGAAGAGTTTGCTTGAGATGTGAAAAGGACTAGTGGATGCTCGATTTCTGTGGATATGTCATATTGTCTTGAGTTATGAAGGTTTTTGAGAGATTCTTTCGTGTTATTTCATTTTTGGAACGAAGTAGATTTTCATGTCTTGTTGATGCGTTCAAACTTAGGAAGATTAAGTGATTGCGTTGTAGTTGTGGCTGTGGAAGGGTATAGAGAGATGCAAATTTAAGGCTAAGCATGTGGGTTATCTCCTGCGTGGTAATCTATGAATGTGTGATCCTTATGATGTTGAGTAGAGGGTTTCATTTATACCAGTGGGTATAGGTGATGCGATTTGAGTTTGGATTGGTTGAGAAAGTTGACATGACCATCCCGAGGATGAATGAGAGCTTAACAGGTGATTTGAGGTATTATATGGTTTGTGTTACATGAGCTTATGAAGGATTTAGTTGAATCTCACTATGGTATTATGGCAGTAATAGAGTATGGGCATTGTTGGTTATCGAGTGTTTTGATCTATGGCTTTGAGCCAAGTGGGGGAGTCTGCTATCGACGATTTGATTGCATGGTTACATGTTGTATTGGCTTCGGTTTGAGGCATACTTGTGAATCATTTATGACTTGTAGAGGTTGATTTTGAGGATGACTTGAGTAAGGAATTTATGGATACATGATGTATTAAACCTTATGGATATATGGGAGTCTTGGAAATGGTCTAGAGTTGTTGTTCGTTATAGATGTAATGTTCCAAGAAAAGGATTCACTCGGTTGCTTAGAGGTGTTGATTACTTCTTGGGGTATTGTCGTGCTAATCGGGCACAGGTTGTTCAGCCCGTTTGGTCGGTGCAACTGAGATTTGAATATAGTGGATGACTCTCGAGAAGGTTCTAATGGATTCAAGATATATATATGGCAATTAAGAATTTTTTGGATTTGTATATGGCTAGAATCTGAGATTTACGTTGGATGGTGTTGAGACTCACGATATTTCTATATCATTATGGATTCTATATTTCATTATCAAAAAGTTGAAGAAACTCGCTTTAGATTCACATAAGGTCTCTTCAGAGTGGGTGTCTGTGTTGTGGTACTTTTGGGGTGCTTAAGAGGGAATACAACGGCTTATGGGCCTCAGGGCGGTGTGGTTTTATGCTAGGATCTCTTTTGGTGAGCTTCTGGTAAGGATCGTGGTGTTCTGGCAAGGAGAAGTGTCAACTTGAGGGTAATTCGGAAGGAACTCGGAGAAATAGGATAGCTTGGTAGTAGGTTGGATCAGCATGGTAATGGATATGATCGGTTCTTTGGGTACTTATGATGTGGTGAGCCTTTACAGGTGTTTTGTGGCAATACTCTTGGGTTTGGCGACCTGCGTGGCTTGGTTGGGTTCGAGAGATTCAGTTTTGATGGCTTGGTTATGTGCAAATGGGTTTCGAAGATTTCTCAATGGTTTCTACCATCATTTGAGATATATATTTCCTACCGGCTTGAGAAGCATGTTGCATATTGTGATTTTTTCCTGGATGGGATCAAATGGAAGGTTTCTGATTTATCGGGTATGTATTATGCTAGTGACTCAGAGTTGATTATGAGATTCTCGTGCTTTTCATATGATGACATGATAGATGCGGTGTGCTATATGGGATTGCGATTTTCATGTGCAAGATCACATTTCAATTTTGAAGGGAAGGTCATGAATTCTTGGACAACATGGACGGTTTCAGAGGACTAGATGAATGTTATTACTACTTGGTATTGCCTGAGAAGGGTGCACATTTCAGAAGGCGCACTGTGTTTTGACTTACAGATGCTTCATTGATATTGCGGTACTCGCCTGGTTGATTGATTGCTGATGTTCAGATTTTGCTATGTGGCATGGAAGAATAATAGAAGTATTTCTCGTGGGGATGATTATGTATGAAAGATGTGTTAGCCATTCGAGTGGTCGAGTTGGGATCGGATATGGTGATTCAGGTGTTCTATGGATTTGAAGACTGGGAGTTCTCAGAAGCAGATTATTTCAGGGTTGCGGGCTATGAAGATGTGGCCAAAATTAGCTAGATGGTAGTACATACTATGGTTAGGTCATTGTGAACTTTTGGAGGGCCATTTAACCATTTGGGGATTACAGGAGATGATTTGGGGGCCCATTGGTAGGCCAATGAGGATGTGTATTCTACATCAAGTCGGATTTGTTTACTCAACACCGTTATTGCTGAAAGGTGTGTCATTCGGTTTGAGTTAAGCTTGTTTGTGTTATGATATGTTCTATGTATTATTCTTCCATGCTACGAGGGGTTGTCATTCGTTGGTTATATGCACACATGGTGCAATTCTGTTTGGGCCTTCTAGCGGAATTCAAGCAAGATGGTGACTGGAGTGTGGAATGGTTGATTATGCCTTGGTTATGGTCTTTCTGGGTTGTGGTATATTGTGTTATTTGCTTGTCCATGGTTATGGTCATGCACTTTGTGTACTTGATGTCGCATTGCGCATGGTTGTTGATTTTGAGCATTGTTGCTTGAGGTATTTTGTATGGACCGGTGTTTGGATGGGGTCACGCATTGCAGCTAGATTATGTTGGGATATGATCCTTTGTGATAGATTCGTATGTCTTGGTCTTACTGTGTGTGATGGGTTCATATCATTGCGTTTGTGGTGGTACTTGTTAAGCTTACGGGAGGGTTCTCTCATTTGAGTCATTTTTCATGATTGTGTACATTTGAATTATTGCTTATTGGTGTACGGATTGCACGGTTTGTGGTTTTAGGTTGTATTGGTGTGGTATGTCAATAGAGTAGTTGTGTTTGATAAGATATGGTCATTGGACCTAGAATGGATACTTTCAGATTTGATTGCGGTATGTTTGGAAGAATAATATCGGAAGTCACTTAGAATTTGGCTTTGGTCCTTGTCAGACGAGTGAGAGAGCTCCATGACTTGTTGATCTTATGAGTGGTTATGAGTTTCTACGTGTTTCTTTCATCATCGGCAGTGTACGAAGGTTTTGAATGAGATTTTATTTGATATGAGATTTATTACCGGAATTGGGTTTGTTTTTAGCAGCTACTGTGATTGGGAATTTTTGCTACGAGTATGTGAGTTATGTGTTATATCATGTGATTACACCTTGGGTTATGGATATTACTTGATACATTTAGTGCGAATTTATACAGTGTGTAGGTGTGAGATTCGAGTCTAGTAAGGAATTCTGTACATTGGAAATTGGGTTCTAAGGCCTACAGACTGAGGTTAAAGTAATAATCTTCAGTTATGTTGTGTTTTCAGGCTTTCATGGATTGGGGTAACGTGGGATCACACTCGGGTATGTGCATGGTAAGGTTACACAATGATTTGACGGCTTTGGAATGAATCTTGTTACGTTCGAGGATGAACGTATGTTTCACTAGGAAGAATGTAACGACCCAACCGGTCGTTTTGAGCATTTACTCTTCGCTCGGTGGTTTGAGTGCATGCTTAGCCCTGTATGATGTATTATGACTTGTGTGTATCGTTGGTTTTGGGTTTTAGGTGTTTCAGAATTAGTTTGGAAGAATGAATTTCATGATTGAAGCTTTAAGTTGGAAGAGTTGACCAAGGATGACTTTTTAGAATTCGACCTCGGATTGGAGTTTTGATGATTTAGTTAGGTCCGGATGATAATTTTGGACTTGCGCGTATGCCCGGAGTTTTGTTTGGATATTTCTAGAAGGTTTCGGCACTAGTTGGCGAAAGTTAGAAACTTGAAGGTTTGGAATGTTTATAAGTTTGACCGGGAGTTGACTTTGGTGATATCGGGTTCAGATTATGGTTCCGAGAATTGGAATAGCTTTGTTAAGCCAATTTGGGACTTGTGTGCAAACTTTGAGTCCTTTCTGAGTTGATTTGATACGGTTCGGCACGAGTTTTGGAAGTTCAAAGTTCATTATGTTCGATTTGAGGTGTGATTTGTGGTTTTGATGTTATTATACATGATTTGAGGCCTCGAGTAAGTCTGTGTTATGTTATGGGACTTGTTGGTATATTAAGATGGGGTCCCGCGGGGTTGTGTTGTGCTTGTTTCTTTATGTTTCGACGTCGTTTCTTCATGCATAAATGGTACCACATTAAGCAAATGAGCTCCAATTTCTATTTTGATTGAAGCATTAGATCCATCTCGTAATTTCGGAACCATAGAAACTGGAATCATCAAGTTTTGACATTGTATGATGAATTTATGGTCATTTTACTAAGAATTGGGTTGCTAGATTTGTCATATTAATTACGAAATTGCCACTGAATTCGTATTTTAAAATCTGCACTATTTTCAAATATTGAAACCAACATATCTCCTTCATTATATGGTCAAATGGATTTCAAAAGCCTAACTTGACTAAAATTGCAAAGGAATTCATTGAAAACATCAAAAGCAAGTTTCATCATCATTTGGCACAAGAAACGAGGCATAACAACTGGGCAACAATATATAATATTGAGGGTTTGATCATTTGGTCATATTTTGAGTTGGGAAGCTCGGATTTGGGCGATTGTGGAGGCGATTATCACCACATGGATTGGGCGGGTTTTATTATATTTCATGAATCCATATTCGTTTTTGGCATTTGATTTATGATCTCAAGGCGAAATTGGGGGGGGGGGGGGTGTTAGGGGTCGTTCTTACAGACACACTCAGACGGGTTGTCCATCTCATCGTGGTGCATCAGCTAGCCATTATTCTTACAGTGCTCACTCAGGCCAGTCTTCATTCAGTTCACTACCATCGCAGAGTNGGGGGGGGGGGGGGGGGGTTGTCTAAAATTTCATAAAGTGAATTTTTGAGTTTTGAACATCGATTTGGAGTCTGATTTAAGTAAAACTAGTACAGTTGGACTCGTAATTGAATGGATTATCAGATTTTGTGAGTTTTGTTGGAGTCTGAGATGCGGGGCAGGGTTTAATGTTTTGGTTGACTTTGGGCTTTTGATTAAAGAGTCAACCTTTATCGATTGTGCTTGTTTCTTTAGGCATTATTTGATGTATTTAAGTTGCTTTTGGCTAGTTTCGATCCATTCAGAGGTTGATACACGCGGGATGGCATTTCTAGAGTATTGTTTGGCTTGCTCTTGGGTTTGGTTTGTTTGAGGTAAGTAACATTTCTAAACTTTGTGCTGAGGGTATGAACCCCTAAATATACGTGTTATGTGTTTGGTGTTGAGGTGACGCACATGCTAGGTGACGAGCGTGTGGGCATGCATCGTGTCAATTATGACTCGAATGATTCTGTGGTTCTATGTAGCTACTTAAATCTTGTTTTTATCCCTAAAATTTTACATGCTAGAGTAATTGAGCTATGAAGCATTTTAGAAACCATGTTAGGCTACATGCTTATTCTGTTGGGACCCACTGAGGTCATTTCTGATGTTGGGTTATTTTTTTAAATTGCAATCACATACTTAGTCATATTCATTAATTTGCATATCAAATCTCAGTCTCTGTTATCATTTGTTGTCACATCATATTACCATTGTTTGGGCTAATTAGCATGAGGTTAATGACTGAGTTTAGGCCTGAGGGCCGGATTGTGAATGAGATTGATGGGATCGGGTTGTACGCTACAACTGGCCATATTGGCTATATATATATTATTATTGAGGGTTCGAGTTGCACGCCGCAGCAGGCCAAATTGGCTATATATGTATTATTATTATTATTATTATTATTATTATTATTATTGTTATTATTATATAAATTGGACTGCATACCACATCAGGCTCTATGGGCTTTATATATATTACTGATGAGATCGGGTTGCACGCCGCAGCAAGCCATGATGGCTTATGTTAGCGCTTGGGTAGGATCTGCCCCTTCGAAGTCTGACATACCAGCAGCGAGTGCATGATTTATTGATTCATGATGGGATCGGGTCGCGCCCCACAGCATGTACTATACAGTGCTGAGTGACTGCGTGTACTGAGGGATTTAGCATGATGAGTGCGAGTGCGAGACAGTGAGATTGAGTACTCTGAGAGTATGAGTACATGAGTTCATCACTGTGATACATTGCATTGACATGTATATTTGACATACAGGCCTAGAGATACATTTCCTCATGCTACACGGTATTGTGAAATTCCTGAATTCACATGCACATTGACATGTAGGCATAGAGATGTACTTTCCTCATGCTATCTAAGATTGAAACATCTTATCTGTTGTTGAAAGTATTTGGGAAAAATCACATATTTCTGACTTACTCATATTTTGGTGGTTTTTGTGAAAGATTTGGGTTTTTCTGTTATACCTGTAAAGAATGCCTATTTTTCCGTAAATGTGAACTAGTTGAGCATCATATCTTTGAGTTGTTTCTTGTAGTACTTTTATTATATTGTTGTTACGACCCAAAATCAACCGTCATGATGGTACATATCGTGGAACTAGTCCAGCCTCAACTCAATTATCCCCACACGACAACAATAAGTTGAAAACATTAACGGAAGAATTTAACATTTAAAGAAAACTCTTTGAAGCATAAGAAATCCCAAAGTAATACAATCCAACCCAAAACTAGGGTGTAACGGAGTACATGAGCATCTAGATCATAAATACAGTCTTTTATAATGTCTAGAGATATAAACTGAAAATACGACAAGGATAAAGAAGGAGAGTCAAGGTCCACGAACGCAGTGCAACTACCTTGATAGTATCCAAAACTCTGGGATCCTCAATCAGCAACCGCCGCTACGACCGGTATCGCCTGGATCTGCACACGAGGTGTAGAGAGTAACGTGACTACACCAACTCTGTAAGTAACAAGTCCAAACTTTGGACTGAAAGGTAGTGACAAACTCAGCCTCAGCAGGTATAACAGAAATAAATGTGCAGAAACGTAGGCATGCTTTCAAGTCAAATATACAGCTCAAACAGTAAAGGAAATACAGATCTGAACAGGGTACGGTATACAACTCAGCTATCTCTACATGTCAATGCACAGAATGTATGAAATGCACCATGTGCTCCACTCTTGAGTATTCAACCACTCGGTACTGTATATGGCCATTCGGCCTAGGAAATCCATCCCGGAACATATACAACACTAACTATAAGTCACCAGTACCTAGGCAAAAGGGCAACCCAACCCTGTGGAGAAATCCATCTCCGGGTATCAAGTACTTCGGACAAATCGATGCCCGGGGAAATCCATCCCTCAATAATATCATCCGCGCTCACTGGGGTGTGTTACAGACTCTGGAAGGGCTCCTACAGCACAAGCGCTATCATAATCATCAATATAACCACTGCGGCGTGCAGCCCGATCCCATAACGTTCGCTCATAACCAGGCACTTGGCCTCACTCAGTCATCAGCCTCTCAAGTCTCACCACGGGCTCACAATGTCATGAAAAGAAACCGGAACAATGATATGATAAATCACTAAATAACTGAGACCGAGATATGATATAAAAATGCATGATCATGACTGAGTATGGAATAGTAACTGAAACTAGTGAGATAACAGCAAGAAATGACCGCTAAGGGTCCAAACAATACCGGCACAAAGCCTAAACATGATATCTATCATGATTTACAGCTCAACTACTTTATCATATGATGAAAACATGGATATCAATAAGATAAAGTCACTAAACGGCGCGATGGAATCACCCAGGTCACAATTCTCATGGTGCACGCCCTCACGCCCGTCACTTGGCATGTGTGTCACCTCAATACCGATCACATAACACATAAATTTTGGGGTTTCGAACCCTCAGAATCAAGTTTAAAAGTGTTACTTACCTCAAACCAAGAAAAATCCTACTCTGCGATGCCTTTGCCTCTCAAATCGACCTTCAAACGTCCCGAATCTAGCCACAAGCAATACAATATGATCAATATAGGCTAAAGAAACAAATTCCACAAGAACATTACCAAATTATAACCAAAATCTGAAATCGACTCAAACCCGGCCCTCGCGCCCACTCTCGAAATCCGACAAAAGTCACAAAACCCGAAAGCCCATACACTCCCGAATCTACCCATACTAAATTTGTCAAAATTCGACCTCATTTGGTCCCTCAAATCCCCAAATTACTCTCTCTAAAATCCCAAGCCCTAACCCCTTATTTCACTTCAAATATCCTACTAATTAGGTGGGAAAACAACGGGAAAACATCATAGCTAGGAGTATTAGAGCTCAAGCAACTTACCTCTGTGTAAACCCTTGAATCCCCTTCAAATATCACTCCAAAAGCTCCAAAGTCCGACTTGAAAATGGTGGAAATGAACAAAAATTCGCGAAGTCTTCTATTTATACTTTCTGCACAGTGAAACCGCACCTGCGGTCCCTTTTTCGGCTTCTGCGACGCCGCACCTGCGGAATTTCCATCGCAGGTGCGGAACTCACATGCGCTTCTACGGTCTCGCACCTGCGATGAGGCATCCGCAGGTGCGATTATGACAACTGAGTTCAACTTCAGCAATTCCTCAAATTTCCAAACTTGTTCCGTTAATCACCCGAAATCAACCCGAGGCCCTCCGAATTCCACAAATGATGCCGAAACCTGCTAAATCATGTCTGAATGGCCTCAAATTTTGCACACAAGTCAAAAATAACACCAAGAACCTATTCCAACTTCCGGAATTCCATTCCGACCCCGATATCTAAATTTCCACTACCAACCAAAATTGCCAAAATTCTAACTTTTGCCAATTCAAGTCTAATTCTACCACGGACCTCCAAATCACATTCCGGATGCACTCCTAAGTCCAAAATCATCTAACGGAGCTAACAGAACCATCAAAATTCAAATCCGAGATCGTGTACACATAAGTCAACATCTATTTGACTTTTCCAACTTAAGCTTCTAATAGAGAGACTAAGTGTCTCAATGTACTCTGAAACCATTCCGGACCCGAGCCAACAAACCTGGCATATCATAATATTGCTGAAGAACACAAAAAGAAGCAGAAATGGGGGAAACGGGGTTATAACTCTCATAACGATCGGCCGGTTCGTTACATCCTCCCCCTCGTAAACAAACGTTCGTCCTCTAATGGGTCTAGAAGCATACCTGAAGTCTCAAATAGGTATGGATATCTGCTCCGCATCTCCCGCTCGGTCTTCCAGGTGGCCTCCTCCATAGGCTGACTTCTCCACTGCACCTTTACCAAAACTATGTCCTTTGACCTCAACTTCCGAACCTGCTGATCCAAAATGGCCACCGACTCAACATCGTAAGTCATATCACCCTCCAACTGAACTGTGCTGAAGTCCAAAACATGGGATGGATCTCCAATGTACATTCGGAGCATAGAAACGTGAAACACTGGATGCACACTCAACAAGATGGGTGGCAAGGCAAATTTGTAAGCCACCTCCCATATCCTCTGAAGCACCTCAAAAGGTCCAATGAACCGAGGGCTTAACTTGACCCTCTTCCCAAACCTCATAACACCCTTCATGGGTGATACCTTCAGCAAAACCTTCTCCTCATCCATAAAAGACATCATAGACCTTCCTGTCTGGTAGCTCTTCTCCCTAGACTGCGATGTGCGAAGCCGTTCCTGAATCAATTTCACCTTACCTAATGCATCCTGGACCAAGTCTGTACCCAAGAGCCTAGCCTCACCCGACTCAAACCATCCTACCGGAGATCTACACCTCCTCCCATATAAGGCCTCGTACGGAGCCATCTAAATACTCGATTGGTAACTATTGTTATATGCAAACTCCGAGAGGGGCAAGAACTGGTCCCATGAACCCCCAAAGTCAATGACACAAGTGTGTAACATGTCCTCCAATATTTGGATAGTGCGCTCGAACTGTCCATCCATCTGAGGGTGAAACGTTGTGCTCAAATCAACCTGAGTACCCAACTCTCGCTGCAGGACCTCCAAAACTACAATGTAAACTAAGTGCCCCTATCTGAAATGATGGAAACTGGGACACCATGCAGGCGAACAATCTCTCAAATGTAAATCTCAGCCAACCGCTTTGAAGAGTAAGTAGTACCAACTGGAATGAAGTGCGCGGACTTGGTAAGCCGATCCACGATAACCCAAATAGCATCAAACTTCCTCAAAGTCCGTGGGATCCCAACAACGAAGTCCATGGTGATCCTCTCCCACTTCCACTCTGGGATCTCTAACCTCTGAAGCAAGCCACCCGGTCTCTGATGTTCATACTTAACATGCTGACAGTTGAGATACCGAGCCACAAACCCAACTATCTCCTTCTTCATCCGCCTCCACCAATAGTGTTGTCTCAAATCTTGGTACATCTTTGCGGCACCCGGATGGATGGAATACCGTGAGCTATGAGCCTCCTCAAGAATCAACTCCCGGAGCCCATCTACATTAGGCACACATATCCGGCCCTGCATCCTCAACACACCGTTATCACCAATAGACACATCCCTAGCATCACCTCATTAAACCCTATCACGAAGAACGAGCAGGTGGGGGTCATCATACTAATGCTCCCTGATACGGTCATAAAGATAAGACCTGGAGACCACACAAGCCCATACCCGACTCGGCTCTAAAACATCCAGTCTGACAAGCTGGCCAGCTAAGGCCTGAACATCTAATGCCAAAGGTCTCTCTGCTGCTGGAAGATATGCTAAACTCCCCAAACTCTCTGCCCGGCGACTCAAAGCATCGGCCACCACTTTGGCTTTCCCCGGATGGTACAAAATAGTGATATCATAGTCCTTGAGAAGCTCCAATCATCTCCGCTGACGCAAATTAAGATCCTTCTGCTTCAACAGATACTGAAAACTCCAGAGATCAATATAGATCTCACGATGAACCCCATACAAATAATGACGCCAAATCTTTAAGGCGTGAACAATGGTTGCTAACTCAAGATCATGGGCAGGATAGTTCTTCTCATGGGTCTTCAATTGGCGCGAGGCATAGGCAATCACCCTACCCTCCTGCATCAGAACACATCCAATACCTATCCTCGAAGCGTCACAATACACGGTGTAAGAACCTGAAGCTGATGGCAGAACCAATACTGGAGCTGTGGTCAAGGTAGTCTTGAGTTTCTGGAAACTCTCCTCACACTCATCCGACCACCTGAGTGGAGCACCCTTTTGGGTCACTTTGGTCAACGGCAATGTAATAGATGTAAATCCCTCCACAAAGCAACGGTAGTAGACCGCCAAACCAAGAAAGCTCCTAATTTCCGTGGCTGAGGACGGTCTAGGCCAACTTTGCACCACCTTGATCTTCTTCGGATCCACCTGAATACCCTCATTAGACACCATGTGCCCCAAGAATGCCACTGAACCGAGCCGAAACTCCCATTTGGAGAACTTTGCATAAATCTTCTCCTCTCTTAATCTCTGAAATACAATCCTCAAATGCTGAGCATGCTGCTCCTGGCTACGAGAGTACACCAGGATGTCATCAATGAACACAATAACTAATGAGTCCAAATAGGGCTGAAATACACTGTTCATCAAATGCATGAACGCTACTGGGGCATTGGTCAGCCCAAACGATATCACTAAGAACTCATAATGGCAATATCAGGTCCTGAAAGCTGTCTTAAGAATATCTGAATCCCAAATCTTCAACTGGTGATACCCAGACCTCAAATCAATCTTGGAGAACGTCGTCGCTCCTTGAAGCTGGTCAAATAAATCATCAATACGAAGCAAGGGATAAATATTCTTGACTGTGACCTTGTTTAACTGCCGGTAATCAATGCACATCCTCATGGAAACATCCTTCTTCTTCACAAATAGAACCGGTGCACCCCAAGGTGACATACTAGGCCGGATAAACCCCTTATCAAGGAGTTCCTAAAGTTGTCCTTTCAACTCCTTCACCTCCGTCGGTTCCATATGATACGGTGGAATATAAATGTCAATACCAAAGTCAATATCCCTATCAGGCGGCATGCCCGATATGTTTGCAGGAAACACATCCGAAAAATCATGTACGACCGGAACAAAATCAATGGTAGGGGTCTCTGCACTAGCATCCCTCACAAAAGCCAAATAGGATAGACAACCCTTATCAACCATACGCTGGGCCTTCAAATATGAAATCACCCTACTAGGTACATAGTCTATAGAACCGCTCCACTCAACCTTTGGCAACCCCGGTATTGCCAAAGTCACGGTCTTAGCGTGACAATCTAGAATAGCATGACATGGAGATAACCAATCCATGCCCAATATCACATCAAAGTGAACCTTACTGAGCAGCAAAAGGTCCCCTCGGGTCTCCAAACCCCCAATAGTCACCACACATAATCGATATAAGCAGTCCACAACAATAGTATCTTCCACTAGAGTAGATACATGAACAGATGAGACTAAAAACTCACGGGGCATATCTAGAAAATGAGCAAAATACGAGGAAATATATGAATAAGTGGAACCAGGGTCAAATAATACAGAGGCATCTCTGTGGAAAACTGAGACAATAACTGTAATCACAGCATCTGAAGCAATAGCATCTGGTCTGGTAAGGAGGGCAAAGAAACAGGCCTGGCCGCCCCCTGATCGGCCTCCCCCTCTTGGACAGCCCCTAGCTGACTGAGCTCCACCCCTAGCTGGTTGGGCGGGTGGAGGAGGAACTGGTGCTGCAGTCAAAGGCTGACTCCTCTACTGAGATGAACCTCCCGTCATGCGGGGACAATACCTTTTGATATGACCCAAATCCCCATACTCAAAGCAACCTCTACCGGCCACTAGGGACTGAAGGGAACCCCGAGCACTGGAATAACCGCTAGAAGGTCCTGACATAGATGAACCCTGAGCTGATGGTGCGTGAGACGAACTTTGAGCTGGTAGCGCACCGAATGACATCTGGCCCTGCTGATAACCATGGGCCCCATGGTCGGATGATGCACCCTGATGCACTGGGCAAGCCGTCCGAGCATGCCTAAAAGGACGACCTCTACCGTGTTTAACTAGCGCCCAAAAGGAGCACCACTAAATCTCCCATGTCCACGAGGCCTTTTGGCCTCCCTCTCGATTCGCTCCTGACTGCGAACCATCTCAATCTGCCAAGAAATGTTGACAACCTCATCACACATAGCACCAGACACTCTCTCTCTGGTCATAAGCAATCGCAGTTGATAAGTGAAACCATCTATAAACATTATGATCCTCTCCTTGTCTATGGGAACCAACCAGATAGCATGATGATCCAACTCCAAGAATCGCATCTCATACTGTGTCACAGACATTCACGCTGGCGAAGCTGCTCAAACTGTCTGTGCAGCTCCTCTCTGTGGGACTGAGGCACAAACTTCTCCAAAATGACCACGAAGAACTGCTCCCAAGTAAGGAGTGTTGTGCCAACATGCCTATGCCTCTCGTAAGTCTCCCACCATCTAAGTGCAGCCCCAAAAAACAAAAAAGTAGTGAATAAGACCCCACAACTCTCCAAAATACCAGTCGTATGGAATATCCTCTGACACCTGTCCAAGAAGTCCAGAGCATCCTCTCTCTCTGTGCCACTGAAAGGTGGAGGCCAGAGTCTCCCAAACCACTCCAACCTACGCTGATCATCCTCAGGCATAGCAGGAACCACATAGTCTTGAGAAGCTACAACCGGTTGGGCTTGTGGTGCCTTCGGTGTCTGGAATCCCTATACCACCTGCTTTGGTGTGCAGGAAACGGGAGTCTGAGCACCTCCCCTGGCCTGAGAAGTGGCTATTGCGGCCAGAACAGAGACCGCCTGAGCTAGACTGGTACACGCTGACAGAATCTGAGTTAGGGCCTCCTGAAGGCCTGGAATCACAATAGGCACGGGTAGTTCCTGAGATGGTGCATCAACAACTGGAACCTGGTCCTGATCTGGGGCAACTGCTGGATCTGCAGGTAGTGCCTCAGCTGTTGTGTGGGCTGCACCTCTTCCCCTATCGCGGCCTCTACCGCGACCCCGACCTCTCGCGGCCCTGGCTGGTGGTACTGATGGCTGTCCATCCTATCTGGTAGTACGAGTCCTCACCATCTGTGAGACAATGAAACAACAGATATTTAGTTACCAGAATCAACAGATTCGCACGACAAGGATTCAAGAATGTGGAATTTTCCTAAAGGTTCTGCAGCCTCTCGAAGATAAGTACAAATGTCTCTGTACCGATCTGCAAGAATCTACTAAACCCTCTTATGACTTGTGAGACCTATGTAATCTAGGCTCTGATACCAACTTGTCACGACCCAAAATCAACCGTCGTGATAGCGCCTATCGCGGAACTAGGCCAACCTCGACTCAACTATCCCCACACGATAACAATAAGTTGAAAACATTAACAGAAGCATTTAACTTTTAAATAAAACTATTTGAAGCATAAGAAATCCCAAAGTGATACAATCCAGCCCAAAACCAGGGTGTCACGGAGTACATCAGCGTCTAGATCAGAAATACAGTCTACTACAGTGTCTAGAGATATAAACTGAAAATATGACAAGGATAAAAAAGGAGAGTCAAGGCCCACGAATGTAGTGCAGCTACCTTGATAGTCTCCAAAACTCTGGGATCCTCAAGCAGCAACCTCCGCTACTACCGGTATCGCCTGGATCTGCACACGAGGTGCAGGGAGTAACGTGAGTATACTAACTCAGTAAGTAACAAGTCCAAACTTTGGACTGAAAGGTAGTAACGAACTCAGCCTCATCAGGTATAACATAAATAAATGTGCAAAAACGTAGGCATGCTTTCAAGTCAAATATACAGCTCAAACATTAAAGGAAATGCATATCTGAACAGAGTAAGGTATACAACTCATCTATCTCTACCACCAGGAGAGCTAAAGACACACCTTCTAATACAACTTTCTGAACCGTCTTTTTCTCCTATATGTTGGGTTTCGTTCTTGAATTTTCTGCTAGTTCTATTCCCAATTTAATAACTGGAAGAGCTTGTTGAATCCTGGAGGATACACCTAATTTTATTTATCACTATGTGGGCGAAATATCCTTAAGGACAATGTCCTTGACACGCCTCAAGCTAATTCTTATTCTCCATAACTCATATTTTTCCAATAGAAAGAAGAAACATATTAACGCATTTTAATAACACTTGATAAGAAAGTGATGATACAATCCATTATTTAAAGAAAATAAAAATGGATGCACTTCATAGTTCTATTAAATATTACATCCCATGAGAAGATGTCACGACCCGGAATTCCAACCTCGGGGTCGTGATGGCGCCTAGCATGCACTTGCTAGGCAAGCCGACGTGAAATAATTAATTAACCAGTTATTAACAGTTAAAAGTACAATAATGATATTCAACGCGAAATAAGAGCCAAGTCTAACAAAATACTAATAAAACCACGTAATAATATCTGCTCCTAGAAATTCGGAGTCACGAGTACACGAGCAAGTAGAAGTCTACAAGCAAGGTCTGAAATAAATATAACTATTTCGAAAGAAATAAACAGTAAAAGTGGGAAATGGAAGGAGGCTTCAAGGTCTGCGGATTCCAACAGATCTACCTCGAGTCTATGTATGCAATGATTCGCGGTGACGCACCTCACGTACCACTAGGACTAATACCAGTATCTGCACAAGCAATGCAGAAGTGTAGTATGAGTACAACCAACCCCATGTACTACATAAGTGTTGAGTCTAACCTCGACGAGGTAGTGACGAGGCTATGACAAGACACCTACGTAAATAAATTTATACAAGTATATATATAAAGCAACAATAATAGCAAAGAATGATAGCATACTAACGGAGAGGGGACATGCGAAAAGGGGAAGATATAATAAATACGTCAAGTATGAAATCACGAAATAACCAAGTAAATCACCAAAACCGAAAATCAGTCAAATCAATGATATGAAAATGGCATGGCATCACCCTCCGTTCTTTTACTCTCGTCCTCACCATGTAATAATAATATGAATATAATGGCGCGGCATCACCCTTCGTGCTTTTACTCTCTTTCTCACTATCTAATAATGATAATGTGAATGAAATGGCATGACATCACACTTCGTGTTTTTACTCTCTTTCTCACCATTTAATAATAATAATATGAATTCAAACAATTAACATTGCGGAGAATAATTTAACTTCAAATGTGCCATGATATCAAACTTCAACTTCCAAAAATATTCAACAACTTTGAAATAAGCAATAAATATGAAATGGAGAATCAAAGAAGTAATAATCTAACCTAAGTATAGATATCATAATTAAAGAAATAATATAATACAAAGAAATAATTTCCACCCGCATGCTTTAACCTAATGACAACGTATAAATACTCTTCACCTCACATATACGTTGTCCCCACACATAAAACACATAGCAAATACACCAGCAAGGCATAATTCCTCAAATCAATGTTAACTACGATACTTACCTCACTCCGCAACCAAATCAATGCTCAACCGCAGATTTTCCTCTAGAATTAGCCTCCTAACCAATCAAATCTAACAAAATAGAGTTCAAATAATTCAAAATAAGCTTAAGAAACTACCCACGAGTGAAAAAGATTCAATCTTTAATATTTTAAAAAAAAGTATACAAAAGTCAACCCCGGGCTTGCTTGGTCAAAACCTGAGATTCGGACCCAAAACCAATTACCCATTCACCACCGAGCTCGGTTATGTGATTAGTTTTGAAATCCGACTTCAATTTGAGGTCTAAATTTCAATTTCTCAAAATCTACCTATATCCCTAATTTGTACCATGAAAAAGTAAAAATTAAAGGCTAAAATCAGTGGGTGTTTATGGAAATATAAAGAAAAAAGTTAAATTCTACTAAACTATGAAGTTGGGATGAAAAACCTCTTCAAAATCGCATCTAGGCCGAGCTCAAACTTTAAAATGGTAAGAAATAGGATAAATCCCGACTTTTGGGTTCGTTTTAATCACTGTCGTCATGTTTTCTTCGTGGTCGCGAAGGACCTGACACGATTGCAAAGCAACAGAGGGCAAAGGCCTTCATGGTCGCAAAGGCTTACTCCCCCCTTCCTTCGCGTTCGCGATCCAATGATCGCGTTCCCGAAGAGTAACTGTCAAGCTGCCTTCCCAGGCCCCATAACCCTACGCGTTCGCGAGAGGCTGGTCGCATTCGCGAAGGGTAAACTCTCCAATGCTTCGCGTTCACGATAAAGGAATCCACTGCAGCCCCAAGTTTCCCCTTCGCGATCATGAGAGTACCTTCGCGATCGCGAAGCAAAAATTCTTAGACACCAGCAACAACAAAACCAACAGATTCCTTAAGTCCAAAAATGATTTGTAGCCTATCCGAAAATCACTCGAGCCCCTCGGGCTCCAAACCAAACATGCACACAAGTGTAATAACATTACAAGAACTCGCTTGCATGATCAAATTACCAATATAACACCTAAAACTATGAATCGAACATCAAAAAGCATCAAATTTCCAAAGAAAGTCAAGAACTTCAAAATTCACAACCGAGCGTCTGAATCCAATCAAATCAACTCAGTTTTGCACAAAATTTTGCAAATAAGTTTTAAATAGTAGAATGAACCTATACGAAGTTCCGAAACCAAAATCCGAATCGGGTAGTTATAAAGTCAACCCACGGTCAAACTTCAGAGTTCTTTAAACCTTTAAATTACTAGTTTTCAACAAATCACGCCAAAACAAGTTAGGGACTTCCGAATTCAATTCCGGGCATAACCCAAGTCCAAAATTACGATACGGACCCACATAGATTGTCAAAATACCGATCCAGATCCGTTTACACAAAATATTGACCCTAGCCAACTCAAATCATTTTAAGGATAAAATTCATATTTTCTTCCGTTTTTACATAAAAACAAACTTTCCGAAAAATGACACGGACTGCGCACGAAAATCAAGAATCACTAAATAGAACTAATCGATGTCTTGAAACACCGAAATAAAGGCTAAAACTCAAAATGACCTATCGGGTCATCACTGAAGATCCCAAATATTTCTAGATATTTTTTAAAGAAACTTCTATACAAAGTCTTAAAAGTATATATAAAATTATATAGTTATATGTCAGTTTGATTCGGATATTTTTACTCAATACCAAACCAAATTAGACCAAACCTAATTGAATTTTTAAATCGATTTGATTTGACTTTTCGGTTTGGTGCGGTCTACAATTCCATTTGAACACGGTAAAAACTTATCCGCACTGGGTGTTTATACCAAATCTAGTTAAGTTAATCATAGTAAAACTAAAGTTTATTAGGAGTCTTTTTTCAATAAATAATTGTTTTTAAAAAAATAATAGAACAATAATAAAAAAGTTTTAGGGCTCCGTTTATATCTTTGTAATAATTCCGTTAATCTTCTTGAAAGATTTAGTTTATCAATGTAAGGCCGTTATATTACTATCTCAATGTAAAGACCTGGCCGGTCATTTTGAGTATAATAACCATGTTTCCCTATTTACTGCTCAATTTATGCTTTACAGTTATTTTATGACTTACCGGGGGTAGTTGGTTCGGGTCCGGAAGGAATTCGGAGTGAAATGAGACACTTAGTCTCATAATTGAAAATCTTAAGTTAGAAAAGTGACCGGATGTGGACTTATATGTAAAAGACCTCGATTTTGAATTCTGATAATTCTAACAGCTCCGTATGGTGATTTTGGACTTAGGAGCGTGTCCGAAAAATTATTTAGATGCCCGTAGTAGAATTAGGCTTGAAATGCCGAAAGTTTAATTTTTGGAAAGTTTAACCGGGGGGTTAACTTTTTGATATCGGGGTCGGAATCTGATTCTGAAAATTGGAATACCTCTGTTATGTTATTTATGACTTGTGTGTAAAATGTGAGGTCAATCAGACGTGATTTGATAGGTTGCAGGGTTGTTTGTAGAAATTAGAAGTTTCAAAGTTCATTAGGCTTGAATCTATATGTGATTCGTGTTCTTAGTATTGTTGGATGTGATTTGAAGACTCAACTAAGTTCGTATGATGTTTTAGGACTTGTTGGTATATTTGATTGAGGTCCCGGGGGCCTCGGGTGAGTTTCATATGGTTAACGGATCAAATTCGAACTTCAAACCACTACTGGAATTTTTGCTTCTGGTATTTTTGCACCTGCAGAGGTTTGATCGCAGATGCGAGCCCACAGAAGAGGCTCCTATCTCGCAGAAGCGGCTCCAGTGAAGGCTTGGCGAAATAGCAGAAGCGATTGAATTCTCGCACCTGCGAGACCGTATAAGGGGCTAAGTGAGTCGCAGGTGCGGAACCCCTGGGCAGTATACATTTCGAAGGGGTTCCGAGTTTTGCCATTTTTGGACCTTCAAGCACGGTTTTGGGGGCGATTTTGAGAGAGAATTCGAGGGAAACTTGAGGTAAGTCACTTGTGATCATTTCTATTCCATAAGATTGAATTATCATCGAATAATCCAACTAGATTACATGTTTTGAGGTGTAAATTAGGGATTTCGAAATAAGATTTGATGAATTGGAGGTTGAGTTGAGGTCGGATTTTGGTAAAATTAATATGGGTAGACTCGTGGTGAAATGGGGTTACAGATTTTGTAACCTCTTGTCGGGTTCCGAGACGTGAGCCCCACAGGAGATTTTTGGAGTGTAATTTCGAATTTTTATGGAAAATTAACATTTTCTCATGGAATTAATTCCAATAAATTTTATTGACTGAAATGAATTATTTGTGACTGGATTCAAAGTATCCAGAGGCCGATTTGCAAGGCAAACGCATAGCAGAGTAAAGAATTTCACGCTCTGAGGTAAGTAACAGTTTTAAATTTGGTCCTGAGGGTATGAAACCCCAGATTTTGTATCATGTGATTATTTTGGAGGTGATGCACATGCTAGGTGATGGGTGTGTGGGCGTGCACCGAGGGGATTGTGACTTGGTCCGTCCCGTGGAAACTATAAAGTTGAATAACTTGTTGATAGTTATGTGTTCTCTATGTGTTGTGGAAATTTGACTATAAGTCATGTTAGAAATCATGTTTAGGCTATATGTTGGTATTGTTGGGACCCATAGAGGTCGTGTACATGTTGAATTATTTTATCTCAGTCATAGTTTACTTGATTATTTTATCTCAGTCTCTATTGTTCATTATTGATGTATCATATCATTGTTGTTTGGGATGATTTTATGATTGTTGAGAGACCGAGATACTGGAGAGCTTTATGACTGAGCGAGGCCGAAGGCCTGATTCTGAGATATTATACTCTAGCACGTGAGTTGGCCGTGCAGCACGTAAGTTGGCCGTGCGGATCCTTATATTATACTATAGCACGTGAGTTGGTCGTGCAGCACATGAGTTACCCGTGAGGATCCTTATATTATACTATAGCACGTGAGTTGGTCGTGCAGCACGTGTGTTGGTCGTGCGGATCTAGATATTTATATTATGGCACGTGAGTTGTCCGTGCATCACGTGAGTTATCCGTACAGATTATAGCGCTTGGGCTGTAGGAGCCCCTCTGGAGTCTGTACACCCCTAGTGAGCACAGGTACCCATTGAGTGTGAGTGCTGGGGGCTGGGAGCCTAGTGAGTAATAGTTGTCCTGAGAGGCTGTACTTGTTTTTTCATTGGTTGATACACTTAGTTGCTATCTGTTATTGTGGTGAAATTTCTGAAAGATTCTATATTCGGATTATATGAACTTGAATTCTATAAAATTGATTTGACTTAAACTGCCAGGATTTGAAAGTATGTCTATTCTTTGCTGGAATTACTGATAATGAACTATAATTGTATAGCTCGTCACTATCTTCAGTTTCATATTTATTATTGTTACTTGCTGAGTTGGTTGTACGCATACTAAACCTTGCACTTCGTGTGCAAATCTAGGTGTTCCCGGACATAGCGGGTGTTGATTCTTCCGTACAGTTGATTTTTCGGAGATTCAGAGGTAGCTATCATGTTTCGCAGACCTTGTCTCTCCTTCCCTATCTCTGTATTACTGTATTTTGGTCTTAGACTATTGTAGACCGTACTTTTCCAAACTTGTATTCATATTAGATGTTCATGTACCCAGTGACACCAGGTTTTGGGGAGTGTTGGTATCAGTATTTGTGGGATTTCGTATTGTATTTAAATATTATATTTCCAAACTTAAACGAAATTGTGGTTTATTGATATTATCGGCTTGCCTAGTATCGAGATAGGCGCCATCACGACAGATTGGGATTTTGGGTCGTGACAAGTTGCTATAAGAGCCTAGGTTACATAGGTCTTACAAGTCATGAGCATGTTTAGTAGAGTCTTGCGGATTGGTACAGAGACGTTTGTACTTATCTTCGAGAGGCTACAGAACCCTTAGGAAAAATTTCACTTTCTCGTATTCTGTCGTGCAAATTTGTTGTTTCCAGAAACTAAATTTTTGTTATTCTATTCTCTTACAGATGGTGAGGACACGTACTACCGGATCGTACGGTCAGCCACCAATGCCACCAATTAGGGCCGTGAGAGGCCGGGGCTATGGTAGAGGCCGGGGTCAAGGTAGAGGTCAAGGTATAGATCATACCGCAGTTGGACTAGCACCTATAGTACCACCAATTGCTCCACCTCAGGCACCACCTGTGCCCATTGAGATTCCATGCCTTCAGGAGACTTTGGCCCAGATATTGGCAGCTTGCACTGGTTTTGCTCAGGTGGTTTTGGCTCAGGCCGCTCCTGCCACTTCTCAGGCCGGGGGAGGTACTCCAGACCAGGTAGTACAGGGACTTCAGATACCAGGGGCACTACCAGCCTAGCCGGCTGCAGCTGCTCAGGCCCCGGTAGTTCATGTTATGATATATGATGAGAAGAGGAGACTTGAGAGATTTGAGAGGCTTCGACCTCCACCATTTAGCGGTACTGAGTCAAAGGATGCTTAGGGTTTTATGGATAGGTGTCAATGAATGCTTCGGACATCGGGTATTCTGGAGACCAATGAGGTCTAATTCACTACTTTTTAGTTTTCTGGGGCTGCACTCTGATGGTGGGAGAGTTACGAGAGGCGAAGGCCTATTGGCGCAACACCCCTTACTTGGCAGCAGTTCTCCGTGGTATTTTTGGAGAAGTTCGAGCCTCAGTCCCGCAGAGAGGAGCTGCACACACAGTTTGAGCAGCTTCGCTAGGGTGATATGCCCGTGATGCAGTACGTGATGAGATTTTCTGAGTTGGCTCGTCATGTAGTCTGGATGGTTCCCACTGATAGGGAGAGGATTAGGAGGTTCATTGATGGCCTCACATATCAGTTACAGTTACTTATGACTAGGGAGAGAGTATCTGGTGCTACTTTTGATGAGGTAGTGGACATTGCTGGGCAGATAGATATGGTTCGTAGCTAGGAACGTGGAGAGAGAGCTCGCTAAGAGGCCTCGTGGTCTAGGTGATTACAGCGGTGTTCCTTCAGGGGGTCAGTTTTACCGCAGTAGGAGTTGTTCTTATAGACACGCTCAGACGGGTCGTCCAGCTCATCAGGGTGCATCATCTAGCCAAGGTTCTTACAGTCCTCACTCAAGCCAGTCTTCATTCAGTGCGCTACCAGCACAGAGTTCTCACCAGGCCTCATCCGCTTAGGCTTCTGCAGGTAATTCCTCGGGTTATCAGGAGCAGCAGTTCCGTTAGAGGAGGGATTGTTTCCAGTGCGGAGAATTTGGTCATTTCAAGAGAGCTCCTAGGCTGTTGAGTGGGGCTCCGCAGTAGAGTTCTAGACCGACGGCACCAGCACCAGTAGTTACACTACTCGCCCCGCCATCTAAGGTTGGGTGTCAGGCTGCTAGGGGTCGCCCAAGAGGGGGAGGCCGATCAGGAGGCGGGCAGGCTCGATTCTATGCTTTTCCTGCCAGGCCAGATGTTATTGCCTCCGATGAAGTGATCACAGGTATTGTTTCAGTAGGCCACAAAGAGGCTTCTATATTATTTGACCCTAGTTCCACTTACTCATATGTATCATAGTATTTTGCTCATTATTTGGATATGCCCTGCGAGTCCTTAGTCTCACCTGTTTGTGTATCTACACCGGTAGGCAATATTATTACTGTGGATCATGTGTATCGGCCGTGTGTGGTAACTATTGGGGAACTGGAGACTAAAGTTGATCTCTTATTACTCGTTATGGTTGATTTCTATGTAATCCTGGGTATGGATTGGTTGTCTCCATGTCATGCTATTCTTGACTGACACGCAAAAATAGTGACGTTGACGATGCCGGGGTTGCCAAAGGTTGAATGGAGAGGTTCTCTAGATCTTGTTCCTAGCAGGGTAATTTCTTCTTTGAAGGCCCAACATATGGTTGGAAAGGGATCCTTGTCATATTTGTCCTTTGTGAGAGATGTTGATGTAGATACTCCTATTATTGATTCAGTATTGGTGGTGCGAGACTTTCCGGATGTATTTCCTACAGACATGCCGAGTATGTCACCCGACACAGATATTGATTTCGGTATTGACTTGGTGCAGGGAACTCGGCCAATTTCTATTCCTCCGTATCGTATGGCACCAGCTGAGTTAAAAGAATTGAAAGAGCAACTTCAGGAACTCCTTGAAAAGGGGTTTATTAGGCCCAGTGTGTCACCTTGGGGTACACCGGTTCTGTTTGTGAAAAGGAAAGATGGTACTATGCAGATGTGCATCGAGTATAGGCAGTTGAACAAAGTTACAATCAAGAATAAATATCTCTTGTCGCGTATTGATGACTTATTTGACCAGCTTCAGGGAGCGAAGGTGTTCTCCAAAAGTGATTTGAGGTTTGGGTATCATCAGTTGAAAATTCGGGATTCGGATATTCTCAAGACGGCATTCAGAACGCGTTATGGCCACTATGAATTTCTTGTGATGTCTTTTGGGCTAACCAATGCCCCAACAACATTTATGCATTTGATGAATAGTATATTCCAGCCATATCTTGATTTATTTGTCATGGTATTTATTGATGATATTCTGGTGTACTCACATAGCCAGGAGGAGCATGCACAACACTTGGGTATTGTATTACAGCGGCTAAGAGATAAAAGAATTTATGATAAATTCTCTAAGTGTGAGTTATGGCTTAGTTCGGTGGCATTCTTGGGACATATAGTGTCCAGTGAAGGAATTAAGGTGGATTCGAAGAAAATAGAGGCAGTTCAGAATTGGCCCAGACCATCTTCAGTTACTGAGGTTTGAAGTTTTCTCGGCTTGGCCTGTTATTATCGTTGCTTTGTGGAGGGATTCTCATCTATTGCATCGCCTATGACTAAATTGACCCAGAAAGGTGCTCCGTCCAGGTGGTCGGATGAATGTGAATAGAGCTTTCAGAAGCTTAAGACAACTTTGACTACAACTCCAGTATTGGTGTTGCCTACAGGTTTAGACTCGTATACTGTGTATTGTGACGCATCGCGTATTGGTCTCGGCGCAGTACTTATGCAAGACGGTAGGATGATTGCCTATGTGCCCAGACAGTTAAAGGTACATGAGAAGAATTATCCAGTCCACGATCTTGAGTTAGCAGCTATTGTTCATGCCTTAATAATCTGGCGGCATTACTTGTAGGGTGTCCACTGTGAGGTATATATAGATCATCGGAGTCTACAATAGTTGTTTAAACAAAAGGATCTTAATTTACGGCAGCGAAGATGGTTAGAGTTGCTTAAGGATTATGACATTACTATTCTCTATCACCGCGGAAAGGCCAATGTGGTGGCCTATGCCTTGAGTCATAAGGCGGAGAGTTTGGGCAGCTTAGCATACTTACCGATAGCAAAAAGGCCTTTAGCATTGGATGTTCAGGCCTTGGCCAACCAGTTTGTTAGATTGGATGTTTCTGAGCTGAATCGAGTTTTGTCTTGTGTTGTTTCTCGGTCTTCTTTATATGATCGCATCAGAGAGCACCAGTATGATGATCTACATCTGCTTGTCCTTAAGGACACGGTTCAGCACGGTGATGCCAAGGAAGTCACTATTGGAGATGATGGTGTATTACGGATGCAGGGTAGGCTGTGTGTGCCTAATGTAGATGGTTTGCGTGAGTTGATTCTCCAAGAAGCTCACAGTTCGCGGTACTCTATTCATCCAGGTGCCACGAAGATATATCGGGATTTGAGGCAGCACTATTGGTGGAGGCGAATGAAGAAAAATATAGTTGGATTTGTAGCTCGGTGTTTAAATTGTCAACAGGTAAAGTACAAGCATCAGAGACCGGGCGGATTACTACAGAGACTTGCAATTCTGGAGTGGAAGTAGGAGCGTATTACCATGGACTTCTTAGTTGGACTCCCATGGACTTTGAGAAAGTTCGATGTTGTTTGGGTGATTGTAGATCGGTTGATCAAATCTGCGCATTTTATTCCAGTTGGTACTAATTATTCTTCGGAGCGGTTGGTTGGGATTTATATTCGTGAGATTGTTTGCCTACACGGTGTACCAATGTCCATCATATTAGATCGGGGCACACAGTTTACATCACATTTTTGGAGAGTAGTGCAACAAGAATTGGGCACACAGATTCAGTTGAGTACAGCATTTCACCCTCATATGGACGAACAGTCCGAGCGCACTATTCAGATATTGGAGGACATGTTATGCGCTTGTGTCATCGATTTTGGGGGTTCTTGGGATCAATTTCTGCCACTCGTGGAGTTTGCTTACAATACAGTATAGGAGATCAATAACATGTTACACAAATTTCACGCTTCGTATGATGCTTTGTATGGGAGACAGTGCCGGTCTCTGGTGGGTTAGTTTGAGCCGGGTGAGGCTAGGCTATTGGGTACGAACTTGGTTTAAGATGCTTTAAAGAAGGTCAAAGTGATTCAGGAACGACTTTGCACGGCACAATCTAGACAGAAGAGTTATGCCGACATAAAGGTTTGTGATGTTGTTTACACGGTTGGGGAGAAGGTTCTGCTCAAGATCTCGCCCATGAAGGGTGTGTTGAGGTTCGAGAAGAAGGGCCAGTTGAGCCCTCGGTATATTGTGTCGTTTGAGATACTTAAGAAAATTGGAGAGGTGGCTTATGAACTTGTTTTGCCACCTAGTATATCAGGTGTTCATCAAGTGTTCCATGTATCCATGCTCCGAAAGTATGTCGGAGATCCGTCTCATATTCTGGATTTCAGTACAGTACAACTGGACGGTAATTTAACTTATAATGTGGAGCTGATGGCTATTTTAGACCTATAGGTTCGAAAGCTGAGGTCAAAGAACATAGCATCAGTGTAGGTACAGTGGAGAGGCCAGCCAGTCGGAGAAGCTACTTGGGAGATTGAGCAGGAGATGCAGAGAAAATATCTACACCTATATGATAGTCTAGGTATGATACTAAACCCGTTCGAGGACGAACATTTGTTTTAGAGGGGGAGAATGTAACGACCCGGCCGGTCGTTTTGAGTATAATAATCCCGTTTCCCCCATTTACTGCTAAATTTATGCTTTATAGTTGTTTTATGACTTGTCGGGGTAGTTGATTCGGGTCCGGATAGAATTTGGAGTGAAATGAGATAGTTAGTCTCATAATTGAAAATTTTAAGTTAGAAAAGTGACCGGATGTGGACTTATGTGTAAAAGACCTCGAATTTGAATTCTGATAATTCCAACAGCTCCGAATAGTGATTTTGGACTTGGGAGCATGTCCGAAAAATTATTTGGAGGTCCGTAGTGGAATTAGGCTTGAAATGCCGAAAGTTTAATTTTTGGGAAGTTTGGCCGGGGGGTTGACTTTTTGATATCGGGGTCGGAATCCGATTCTGAAAATTGTAATACCTCTGTTATGTCATTTATGACTTGTGTGAAAATGTGAGATCAAGCGGACGTGATTTGATAGGTTCCGGTATTTTTTGTAGAAATTGGAAGTTTCAAAGTTCATTAGGCTTGAATCTATGTGTGATTCGTGTTCTTAGTGTTGTTGGATGTGATTTGAAGACTCGACTAAGTTCGTATGATGTTTTAGGACTTGTTGGTATATTTGGTTGAGGTCCTAGGGAGCTCGGGTGAGTTTCATATGGTTAACGGATCAAATTCGGACTTCAAACCACTGCTGGAATTTTTGCTTCTGGTATTTTCGCACCTGCGGAGGTTTGATCGCAGGTGCTAAGCCGCATGTGCGCACCAGCCATCGCAGAAGCGGAGCTAGCCTCGCAAATACGAGCCCACAAAAGCGGATCCTAGCTCGCAAAAGCGGCTCCAGTGTAGGCTTGGCGAAACCGCAGAAGCGATTGAATTCTCGCACCTGCGAGACCGCAGAAGCGGCTAAGTGAGTCGCAGGTGCGGAACCCCTGGGCAGTATACATTTCGAAGGGGTTCCAAGTTTTGCTATTTTTGAACCTTCAAGCACGGGTTTTGAGGCGATTTGGAGAGAGAATTCGAGGAAAACTTGAGGTAAGTTACTTGTGATTATTTCTATTCAATAATATTGAATTATCATCGAATAATCCGACTAGATTACATGTTTTGAGGCGTAAATCAGAGATTTAAGCTTAGGGATTTGGAAATAAGATTTGATGAATTGGAGGTCGAGTTGAGGTCAGATTTTGGTAAAATTAGTATGGGTAGACTCGTGGTGGAATGGGCTTACGGATTTTGTAACTTTTGTCGGGTTCCGAGACGTGGGCCTCGCAGGCGATATTTGGAGTGTAATTTAGGATTTTTATGGAATTTTTTTTTTTTTATGGAATTAATTTCAATAAATTTTATTGACTGAAATAAATTATTTGTGACTAGATTCGAGGCATCCAGAGGTCGATTTGCGAGGCAAAGGCATAGCAGAGTGAAGAATTTCACGCTCTGAGGTAAATAACAGTTTTAAATCTGGTCCTAAGGGTATGAAACCCCGGATTTTGTATCATGAGATTATTTTGGAGGTCACGCACATGCTAGGTGACGGGCATGTGGGCGTGCACCGAGGGGATTGTGACTTGATCCGTCCCGTGGAAACTGTAAAGTTGAATAACTTATTGATAGTTATGTGTTCTCTATGTGTTGTGGAAATTTGACTATAAGTCATGTTAGAAATCATGTTTAGGCTATATGTTGGTATTGTTGGGACCCATAGAGGTCGTGTACATATTGAATTATCTGCTTAAATTGTTGTTTTGTACTCAACCACAGTTTATTTGATTATTTTATCTCAGTCTTTATTGTTCATTATTGATGTATCATATGATTGTTATTTGGGCTGATTTCATGATTGTTGAGAGCCCGAGAGACTGGAGAGCTTTATGACTGAGCGAGGCTGAAGGCCTGATTGTGAGATATTATACTATAGCACGTGAATTGGTCGTGCAGCACGTGAGTTGTCCGTGCGGATCCTTATATTATACTATAGCGCGTGAGTTGGCCATGCGGATCCAGATATTTATATTATGGCACATGAGTTGTCCGTGCAACATGTGAGTTGTCCGTGCAGATTATAACGCTTGGGTTGTAGCAGCCCCTCCGGAGTCTGTACACCCCCACTGAGCGCGGGTACCCATTGAGTGTGATTTCTGAGGGCTGGGAGCCCAGTGAGTGATTATTGTCCTGAGAGGATGTACTTGTATTTTCATTGGTTGATGCACTTAGTTGCTATCTGTTATTGTGGTGAATTTTCTGAAAGATTCTATATCCGGATTATATGAACTTGAATTGTATAAAATTGATTTGACTTAAATTCCAGGATTTGAAAGTATGTCTATTCTTTGCTGGAATTAATGATAATGAACTATAATTGTATATCTCGTCATTATCTTTAGTTTCTTATTTATTATTGTTACTTGCTGAGTTGGTTGTACTCATACTACACCCTGCACTTCGTGTGCAGATCCAGGTATTTTCGGACATAGCGGGTGTTGATTCTTCTGTACAACTGATTTTTCGGAGATTCAAAGGTAGCTGCCGTGTTTTGCAGACCTTGTCTCTCCTTCCCTATCTATGTATTATTGTATTTTGGTCTTAGACTATTGTAGACCATACTTTTCCATACTTGTATTCATATTAGATGTCCATGTACCTAGTGACACCAGATTTTGGGGAGTGTTCGTATCAGTATTCGTGGGATTTCGTATTATATTTAAATATTATATTTTCAAACATAAAAGAAATTGTGATTTATTGATATTATCGGCTTGCCTAGTATCGAGATAGGTGCCATAACGACAGATTGGGATTTTGGGTCGTGACACTCAATCACCTACAACCAAAAAAGAATTATTCACCATTCTTCGTAATGTAATTAAACCTTCAAAAATCTGTAACATCTAAAGCTAGAAAAATTGAGTGAGATGGATCTAATTGCTTGAGATTGGTATCAAAAGTCTTTTTGGTGGAATAAAGCTTTGCTTCTTGGAACTTTTGTATCAAAATGTATTCCATTTCAATGATTGGCCACCACTTAGTTTGGGCAGAATAGGAGAACTGCAATTATTCCTCACAATTAACTACCAGTAAAAGTCATGTAACCAAAAGTATAATTATTGAAAAATCTTGGCCACAAGAAATAAATGATTGTACAGTCAAACCTCTCTATAACAGCCGTATTTGTTCCAGACAATTTTTGGATGATATAGGGAGGTATTGTTATAGAGGACATTTATAATAACATGACATAAAAGATAGGTTCTGAGAAAAACTTGACTTTTATAGTGAATGTCTGTTATATAAAAATATTATAGAGAGGTCTCACTGTATTATAAAAAGAGGAATTTGTAAATGGCAATAAAGAAATAATTTCTTGACTTCTTATCACTCCATAAGACTTATTGGAATATTTTGGCCACGAGAATTGATAAAAATGATTCACTATTTTTATTCAATCTACTTGCCGTTAAGAGCACAAGGGAATAGCAAGGTGATCAAGTATAATTTTATATTATTATTTAAATCATGTATAAAATAAAAGGTAGCTAACCATAGTCAAGTACTAACGATTGCAATTAAATATAGTGGCAGGTGTCATTCATTTATTTGCTTGGTGTAAGCATCCGATGTGGATAAGTTTTTACCGTTTGGACACCACTGGTTATGTTCATGAATCACCATGCCCTTCCAGTGTCATTGTTCTTTCTCTATCGCGATATAACTGCGATTGGAGACAGGGACGCGAGCGCAGCGTCGATCTCTCCTTCTCAACTTTTGGTGAGCCCCACTACAATTTAGCGGTGGCCAGTTTCATGTGTTATTCTTTTGCATAGCCGAGAACATATCCCATGCATAGTTCATCTTTTATACATCATAGAGATTCCGTGATACAGTATAGGAGATCTAAACATTACATAGGTTACTTTATCACATTTATTGCATATGTATTGATTTTCTTATTATGGTGAGGCCTTTGGTGAGCCCCACTATTAACTGTGCCTTTTGTTGTTTCGGCCGTCTTTTAAGAACCATCAACAATTATCAATCAATCAATCATCTATACCTAAATCTTAAATTACTTAGATTAGGTACATGAATCTCTAAATTTAATTTGTCATTTAAGGTAAGGTAAAAGTTCTATGAAGTTAGACGTACTTTAAGTACTTAGCTTTAAAATGTACAAATATGTAACCAAGTAAAGATTAGAGATTCTTTTAAGTATTTAACTTTAAAGATGTACAAATATGTAACCAAGTAAAGATTACTAACAAACCTAGATCTACATAAATTTAATAACTATGTTTTAACCCTAACTATTCCCTCCGTTTTTCTTCATACCCCCAATACGCTCTCGCTCGCCGCTACTAGCGGGATCTCGGTTGATTTTCCTTCATTTAGCTACTAAGATGTTTCAATTCGCTAAGTTTGAAAAGTCAAAGTGCGCAGACTAGCCACAGAGCTTGGATACGCTTTCCCGATCGGAGATCCATGGATCATAGACGGTATCTCCCCGTGGCTTTTCTTCTCTGAAAGCATCCTTCCTTCTCAATGCCCGGGCATCCATCCAATGCATTCTCTTCGATCTTGTACCATATGTAGGCTTGCAAAGCATAGACGCACAAGCGGTACACTGAACACCAACCCAATCTCGACGAAAAAAAAGGAAAAGCAAGTACATTCTTAACGGCCTCAAATCCTGACGTGAACGGCCGTTTTCTTGAAACTAATTCATAGGCACATTCAAAATTTGAATATGCGCCAAGTTAAAAAAAAAATGAAGGCTTTTGAAACTTAGGATTATAAACATGCTATAAAATTAGTTCGGTTATAAACTTTTGAGATTTATAGTCTTAAATACACCATAACATTTGTATGGCTATAAAAACTTCTGATTAAGAGTAAAATAAAAAGTTTAACTTAAGAATTTTCTAATTTAGAAAGCTCACATTCTTTTTAAAACAGACCAAAAGAAAATGCTTTGCATAAACAGAAGTGGAGCGAGTAGTTGTTATAGCCCATTGTGATTTTCAGCTTTCATTATGTTCTTTTTTTAGTTAAATGCATTGAACCAATAAATTATACATCTATTTAGACTATTCCTCTTCACATGCTTTTAGGTCTATCTTATCCACTTCTAACACCTCCAATCATCAGAATATCACACCTAACAGCCTGTATCTGGAGATCTATATAATGACATTACCTCATTTTATCACCAACAATTACCCGCTCCTAAAAAGGGGCAACTCTGCAAGGACTTTTCTTGGAAAAAGTTAGAATTTATAACTAGGATAGCAACAGGAGTAAGTCCTGTTAAGCAGGGCTAGAGCTGTGCCAAATTTAGACACTGAAAAGAATTGAAAGAGTACCATACAATGATATTCTTTTATTGCTATAATGAGATACAGCTTCAAATACTGTTACGAAGCATGACAAGCTATTGAACGGTGTGGTGGGCATGGTAGTTGTAGGGATGGGTATTAGGAGCAGGGTTACGGAGGATTTATTGCTTCAACTTTGACATGAACACCTATAGGTCGAAAGGATATTATATTCATACACGTGCCACAGCTTCCCTGTTGGGAATTCCATTTGTCTCTGCCAGTGAAGGGAGTTCACTCCCTAATTGCAGCTTTGCTGATCCTACATCATTTGCCTGACCTGATTCCAGATCCTTCTGAGGGTAACATCTTCCTCTCCCGCGGACTAGATCCTTTATTTTTTTCATGAGGTCTTTATCGTCATGCAAGGATTCCATCGTCACATGTACACCTAAAGCAAAGAAGAGTAAGAACAAGATGGAAAAAAAATTCTCCTATCATCAGTATGTAGCAAAATTGCCCTATCAGTTGACGGTAGAGTAAGCCATTGGAACAAAAATGTAAACAAATTGCTAGTGAAGTTTTGCTGCACTTCTATCCACATTGATGTCTTTGATAAGTTCACCGCAGCTCCACAAACAATTAAATTCAAATTTGAAACGAGATTTACAGTATTAGTCCAAATTAATATGCGCAGCCCTGCATGCACTATTTAACAGACAAATTCACGTTGAGTCATCCTTTTTCTCTCATTATATTTGCAGTAGATTGTTTCATGTAACACCAGCCGCCACAAGCAAGAGCAACGTATTCTATATGAATCAAGCATTCCTACCTGAAGGACACTGCAAAAGAAGACATTCATCATAGAGATCATTGCAGATCTTTCCAAATTTGCTATCAGCAAAAGCAGCCAAAACTCTTAAAACTTCTATCCTATTGTATTGAAGAGTCTCCTTGAAAGCCAAGGAGAATATACTAGTTACAAAAAGTATGTTCTGTACCGGTCTATACTGTGGTAAAAGTTTGCCAGTTCTGCATAAATACACTTAGCATCTTAAATTGTACTTCTACCAATCACTTTCATTCCCAAAAAAGAATATTAAAGTAGACTATTCCAGATGGTGTTTCACGCAGTACTAGTAAGAACTCAAATAGGTTCTTGTTCCAGTTGCTTATATATCAATTTGTCCTAAATTTTGACAACCAAATCGGTTTATCAAATAATAAAGGCTGGCAGACTATCCAGTTCGTTTTGTATCGAGTGGGAGAAATCCAAATTAAACAATCACAGTACAACTTTGTGCACGAATAGATAAAAATGAAACCAAATAATATCACTTTCGTAATATGGGAAAAAGACTTTATAGACCGCTTTAAATTCTCTCAAATTCTCAACAAAATTCCCTAACTCATTTCAAAACTCATCTGGCATTATAATTTTCCATTTGGTAACACCTAAGCTCTTCAGCCAGTATAATCAAGGAGGAGCTTTCATAGTACCAAAGAAAGGCCCGAGCTTTATTGAATCTAAATATATCAATACATTACTTTATTTAACCTTAAAACCAGTTTTACTAAATAGTTACAATTTGAATTTAAATACATCATTTAAAAGATTACAATGTTTTCTTTAGTTTATTTTATTTAGTAAATTGACGAATATACAAACATATTCTGTGACCATTCTCAACAAAAAAAAATTATACAAAACACCACATTTGAGAAATTATTAGTTTTTTGTAAAATAACCATGAATATACCACAAATTTACAAATAGCAATTCCAATACAAATAACAGATTCTCAACAAAGTGGTCAGATTTGTTCCACTGATATATTCTGTAACTTATTTTAGGTTCAAGAAGAGTACCTAACACTAACATATGGTGGTATTAACCTATGCTTTTCTTGACCGTCAGAAAAGTGAATGCCATGTGAGTCAAGATTCAAGAATAAGTTCAAAGGCTCCGTTAAGATTCTGATAGAATTTAGGCTTGCAGAAATTCTCTCTTTCCCTAAAAAGTCCTCTAAAAGATCAACTAATAATGTTGAGGTAGGGGTTCCTTGGATTCTATGGCCAAGTAGGTGACCGGTAGGTAAACGTGACACACCTATAATGTGTGACACCTGACTCTCAAGATGAAATTTTACCCTCTTAGATCATATAAGTCTAATGAGACACATCAAATTGCATGGAAGAAGAATCATTGACTTTAGATAATTGTGATCTGAAATCTATTTAAATTTAAAAAATAATAATAAGGAAATTGGATAAAAATAGGGGTGGCAAATGGGCTGTTTGGGCTGTATTTGGGTTGGTCATGATGGGCTGACTCATTAAATAGGTCATTGCCAACCCTGCCCAAAGTTCACTTGGGTCAAGATGGCTAAACAATTGGTTCTAATCCAACCCGCCCAAATTGACCCAAATCTTTGCAATATTCTCAACTTTTAAACAATCATATATAAAAATTATCTTATGTTTTGAAAACAATGTCAATTCATGCCAAATGATTTCTTTCCTCAGTTTGAATTTAGAATTTTATTTGATAGTTTTTCATCTTATAATAATAACAAAGATCAGAATAATAAAAAGTAGCAAAATTAGAACTTTCCACCCACCCCAACCCCCACCCTACCCCCACCCTAAATAAAAATATTATTTAGATAAAATAAGTAATTTCTTTTCATGTTGTAGAAAAAGTATTTTATTTTGTTTCAACAAAAAAGTACTTTTTGTGATTTAGAAAAAGTATTTTTTTTTTCACAAAATGAGTACTTTCTTTCCCTGTTATAGAAAAAGTATTTTCTTTTTCATTTCAACAAAATGAAAATTTTCTTTTTATGATGTAGAAAAAGTATTTTCTTTCATTTTAATAAAATAAATACTTTCTTCTTATGATGTAAAAATATTATTTTCTTTTTCATAAAATGAGTACTTTCTTTTCATGTTGTAGAAAAAATATTTTTTTTTGTATCAACAAAAGTTTTGGAAAATGTTTTCTCTTCTCTTGATACGGAAAATATTTTTCACCAGTTGGAGAAAAACAAATTCATAAAGAAAATATTTTTCCAACATTTAAACCAACCAAACATGGAAAAATTAGAAAATATTCTCTAGAACATGGTCAGGGTAGAACTTTAAGATTGAGCATTTCCATGGGTCAAGGTTGGGCACCATCATGGGTCTGTTTGTGGTGATAATTTTTTATGGGTTAACTTGAGCTCGGCCAAAACAGCCCATCTTCAAAAATGTTCCAGCCCAAACCCATTATAACTTGGGCAGATTGGGCGGGTCAAATGAGTTTGGATTAGTTTTGCCACCCTTAGATAAAATCAATGTTCAATCGTTCACATAATATCTTAATTAATGCCCATTAATTGGATTAAATAAATGCTCAGTGGTTCGTATTATAACTTAACCGATGCCTGGAATGGGGCTTTCCCCAGTTTATAGTCTACCCCTTTTTTCTTCGTGTCCCATAATTAATAGCTACAACCAATTACTTCTCTTTTGAGAAGATAACTACAGTCAATTAATTAAAGCTAGCTTTAAGGTAATTTTGGGTCACCTATTTCGGTTGGATGAGATTGTGCGTAATATTCCGCCTGCCGAGAGGTTATTTATAGGAGGGGATTTCAATGGGCATATTGGGTCGTCTGCAGATGGCTATAGTGAGGTGCATGGCGGCTTCAGTTTTGGGGATCGGAACGGATGAGGCACATTGCTGCTGGATTTTATTAAGGCATTTGAGCTAGTGATTGCGAACTCGAGTTTTCCGAAGAGGGAGGAATATTTGGTTACTTTCCAAAGCACGGTGGCGAAGACTCAGATTGACTACCTCCTCCTCAGGATATGTCACAGAGGATTGTGCAAGGACTGCAAGGTTATCCCGGGTGAGACCCTCGCGACGCAGCATAGGCTCTTGGTGATGGACGTCGGTATTATAATAAGGAGGAAGAAGAGCTCTGTACGAGGACATCCGAGGATCAGGTGGGGTGTCTTGACTAAGGATAAAGCTCAAGAGTTGGAGGGGAGGTTATCGGCTATGGGAACCTGGAGGAGTTGTGGAGACGCGAGCATTATGTGGTCGACGACGGTGGATTGTATAAGGAAGGCGGGGACGGATGTGTTAGGGGTCTCGTCGGGATAAGCTGGTAGTCACAAAGGCGACTGGTGGTGGAATGAAGTAGTCCAAGGTAAAGTGAAAGCGAAGAAGGCGGCATACCTAAAGTTAGAAGGGAGCACTGGCGAGGAGGAGAAGAGAGCGAAAAGTGAGAGGTATAAGGTAGCTAGGAAGGAGGCGAAGTTGGCGGTCACAAAGGCTAAGACTGCGGCTTTTGCTCGTCTGTACGAGGAACTAGGGACCAAAGGCGGGGAGAAGAAGTTATATCGACTGGACAAGGCGAGAGAGAAGAAGGCTCGGAATCTAGATCAAGTGAGGTGCATCAAAGACGAGAATGGTAGAGTTTTGATGGGGGAGGACCAGATTAAGCAGAGATGGCATACCTACTTTCACAAACTTCTGAATGAGGTTGGGGATTGGGATATTGTGCTAGATGAATTGGGGCATTCCGAGAGTCGGCGCGACTTTAGGTATTGTAGGCACATCAAGGTTGGGGAGGTCGTGGAGGGTATGCGTAAGATGAGTAGGGGAAGAGCTACCGGGCCAGACGAAATGCCGATAGAATTTTAGAAGTTAATGAGTAGAGTAGGCCTGGAGTGGTTGATTGGGCTATTTAATGTAATTTTCAAGACGAAGAGGATGCCAGAAGAGTGAAGGTGGAGTACGGTGGTTTCATTGTACAAGAACAAAGGTGATATCCAGAGTTGTAACAACTATAGGGGTATCAAATTACTGAGTCATACCATAAAAGTTTGGGAGAGGGTGGCAGAAGTGAGGGTGAGGAGGACGGTGTCTATTTCAGACAACCAGTTCGGGTTCATGTCGGGGCGTTCTACCACGGAAGGTGCCTAGTTTATCTAGTTTGTCTACATTAGATTGTAAGTCGTATCATCTTGGGAAACGTACCGATCCACGTTTTTGTGTAATGTTGAGAGTCGTGGAGAGTCTATTTTTTCTTTAGTTCATTCTGATATATGGGTCCTAGTAGAGTTAGTTCAACCTTAGGATTTCATTATTTTGTTAGTTTCATTGATGATTACTCAAGATGTACTTGGATTTTCCTAATGAAAGATCGTTCTGAGTTGTTTTATATATTTCAGATCTTTTGAAGCTTGGATAAACTTGGATGTCCTAAACGTATGTGAATTAGGTTTCGAGAATCTGTAACTGGACATGCTGTGGAAGGATTGAGTGGGCCAAGATAGTAAAGGCCTTGTGATTTACCCATGTGCTAATTGTATGTCCTGTACTCGGTCCTGCATAACAAAAGAGTCATTAATAAAGTATATACCACAATGGAGGGCACGAGTCAACCGACTAACCGATACAAGATTAAAAGGACAACCAGGGACATAAAGAACAAAATCTGAAGTGATAGAGGATAAGGGATTAGCTTGTCCAACTCCTTTTGCTTTTGTTTGGACTCCATTGGCTAGAACAACACTGGGAAGAGGCTGTGAATAAATAATATTTGATAAAAGTGACCTATTAGCAGAGATATGATCAGAAGCGCACGAGTCCATGACCCATGGTCCAAGAGTAGTAGAGTGAGAAACACAAGAAAAGAAATTACTAGTAACAGAAGTATCAATCTGAGCAAAAGAGGCTACTTGTGGAGGTGTCTGCTTACTTGCTCGATACAGAACTCACTATATTCTCCTTCGGATAAAGAAAACCTATGGTTACCTACAGTCTCTGTTTGAGTAACATGAGCATTTTTAGGTGGTCGACCATGCAAAGAGTAACACACCTCATGGGTGTGTCCAAGACTATTACAATAAGAACACTTGAATCGAGACCTTCCAAAACAACCTCCTTCCTCGTCTATTCTCCATAGTCTGAGATACCTGAGTTTTCACTGTTTGGGATGCGAGAACTCATGATTTAGCTGTCTGTAATGAGATCACTATGTGAGTGGGCGCTGCAGCAAGGCAAAGTAATCGAGAGAATAGTTCATCAAGTGTAGGGACAGTCGGACTCGCTAAAATCTGGTCATGCACTGAATCAAGGTGACTAGGAAGTTCAGCGAGTGTAAGAACTAGAAACATCTTTTGTCGTTGCTCTTATTTCTTTTCAACACTAGCAGAAACTGGCATTAACTTCTCAAATTCCTCCATGAGTGCCTGTACTTGTCCCAAGTAAGTAGACATATCAAATTCCTGATTCTTCAAATTTGCCACCCGCTGTATCATATCATAGAAATGAGATATGTCATTAGTGTATAAATTACGAGCGTTTTCCCAAACTAAATGACATTCCTGGAATGGACGAAACAAAGGCATCAACTTGGTATCAATAGATCGTCACAAGATACCACATAACTGAGCATCGATCTTTTTCCACTATGCTTTGACCTTTTCATCTCCCTCACTAGCCTTTTTGGTTAAGTGATATTGAACACTTTAAATTTTACACCACAACTCCACAGACGAAGCCCAAAATAATTAATATGAACTCCCAAGTAGGGATTCAGAAGTACTCATGAAGGCTGAATTTCCGACTCCACTATTTTTAGAACCAAAAACATCTAAATTAAGGAGCAACCCGGTGCACTAAGCTCCCGCTATGCGCGGAGTCCGGGGAAGGGCCGGACCACAAGGGTCTATTATACGCAGCCTTACCCTACACTATTAAAGTAAATTGAGATACATTATTGTATTGAAGTGAGTTCTAGATAATTTATCACAAGTAATAGAATGAATCTACTGTAACTTGCTGAAACAGGGCGAAGGAACACTGTAGCTGCCAGAAAAATCAGTATAGTCACCGGAAAAAACTCAAAAGTGTCGCAATAAGATGAAAACAGTATGGGTGGAGTCGGAATCAGTAGACGAAGCAACTGTCCTAAAGGAACGTTTTCAAAACAATGACCGGAAAGGGTCGTACTCGCCGGTGCGTGAGCTCACGATGCTCGTTGGAACCCTAGCTTCTCCCGACGCTTGAGGCGGTGGATGCTGGAGAGGTTGACAGGGATTTGGTGTCGGACGATGACGGATCTTGTGGTAGTGTTAGATTTTACACAACACTTACGGAGAGAGAGATGACACAAGATAACCATGAAAAGTCGCCGAAAAGTTGAGGCACAGTGACTTTCTGTTGTATTCTGGTTCCTGGATGTGTCTCACCACCACTGCTCTGATACCAAGTGAAAAATAATACATGGAAAAATTATTCTATTCATTCTTTAACAATGATATAATGATCCCTATATTATATAATATATGCTCTACTCTTATTACATATGGAATTAGGATTATTTACACATAACTATTTAACAAGGTGCTTAGGCTGTTTTTAGTATTCTTGGCATGCTGAGTTAAGAGAGTTGTTTGAAGAAAAAGTCGTCTCTATTTGAAGTGTAGTTTGATAGCTTGAGGACGAGCAATAGTCTAAGTATGGGGTGTTGATGGATAGACTAGAAACTCGCGTTTGTAGCTACATTTTGCACTCTAATTACTGCACTTTATTCTTGTTTGAGTCTAATTGCTAATATTTAACACTCATTATGTGTGTTACACTGTGTAGGATGTAACTTCAGGTTGAGAAGAAATTTTGGAGCTAAAATTAAACGTATTGGAGCTTTAAAGTCTGAGTACAAGCACAAGGAATTAAACCGGGATCACGTTTGGGGGTCGAAGACCAAGTTTATAGGTTAAAAAGTGAGAAACTCGCGTGGCGCGGTGCGGCAGTGCAAAAGTTGCTTGTTTCACAAATAATCGCCCCTCGGATAGATCCCAAATCCCACGTGCACATCGCATGAAGGGCGCCGCAGCTGTGTATTTTTGCAGCCCAGTTTTTTCACTTCGGCTTGGAAAGGGTAGTTTTGTCCGAACTTGTTCTTACATGGTATAAATACACCAAAACACGATTTTTAGAGGACTTTTGACCTACGGAGGATTGGAAGAGTATTGGAGGCTTCAAGACACAAGATTTCATCCTCCTTCCACCAATTCAATACGCGAGATTGGATTGTAATGTTGGATTGATATTTTCTTATTCTTTAACTTTATTTGTGATGACTTCCTCCACGATTATGGAATAGTTTACCTTAGGGTTTGACGAATATGGTGCTTTGATTGTTATTTGTGGATTTTAACTCTAGTTTAATTGCATGAATTCGTTTAAGGAGCTTTGAATTGATTGCAAATTTGTTCACCGATTTATTTAATCAACAACAACAAACAACACAGTATAATCCCACAAGTGGGGTCTTGGAAGGGTAGTGTGTACGCAGACCTTACCCCTACCTATAGGAAGGTAGATAGGTTATTTCCAATAGACCCTCGGCTCAGGAAAGATAAAAGGAAGAAGCAACAATAAGAAAACCCATCAGAAAACCGAAGCGATAATACGAGACTATTACTAAATGGTGCAATCAGAATCCGAAGTGAAAGAAACAAGTAATAATAGAAATCTAAATAATAGGAAAACGCAAGACTAACACCGAGTAATGCACTAAAGCTACTGGAACGCGCAAGGACAATGCTCGGCTACCTAACCCTTTACCTTAATTCTCAACCTCCACACCTTCTTATCTACAGTCATGTCCTCAGTAAGCTGGAGCATCGCCATATCTTGCCTAATCACCTCTTTCCAATACTTCTTCAGCCTACCTCTACCTCTCATTAGGCCCTCCAAGACCAGCCTCTCACACCTCCTCACTGGGGCAACTATGCCTCTCCTCTTTATATACCCGAACCATCTAAGTCTCGTTTCCCGCATATTGTCCTCCATCGTGGCCACATCCACCTTGTCCTGAATAGCATCATTTCTAATTCTATCTAACCTGGTATGCCCACACATCCATCTCAACATCCTCATTTTAGTCACCTTCACCTTCTGGACATGGGAGTTCTTGACTGGCCAACACTCAACCCTATACAACATAGTCGGTCTAACCACCATTCAATAGAACTTACTTTTAGGGCACCGATTTATTAAATTGAACGAAGAATATCTTGGGTGATTATCTTTGCATTATTTTGTTTGGTTTAATTAAGTGATTCTGCTAAGTAATCGAAAGTGCTTTTTGAATTGTTAATTATACCAAGTTAGGAGAATATTCGAGAGACGTTTTTCTGAAGACTAGTCCATTAATGTATTCTTGCATATCTTCACTATGCTTCGTATTAGTTTATCTAGAAGAGTTCAGATTTAATCAGGAGAGGAATCTTGACCTTATAATTAAGCTAATCATCTAATGATGATGGAAGACCAAGAAGGCCTAGACTCAAAGAAATTCAAGAAGTCCAAAAATTCATTTAAGATTAGGATTTCTTTTGCATAAAGATTAGGATTTCTTATTTTCTTTTTTTAGTAGGATTATATTTGTAGTTCTAGTCAAACTAAGATTGTTAGTTGGTATTCCATTCCTACTAGAATTTTCTTTTCTATTTTAGTTAGAATAGGCTTTTCTTAACCTTATATTTATTCTAGTTTAATTAGGATTAGTTTTTCTAAACCTCATCAATTTTACTCATTATAAGGCCTATTTAAAGGGCTCAATATGCTGAAAATAAATATTGATGATTAGTTTCTTTGAGCATTAGCTTCAAAACCGTGATTGACTCTTTGTTACATATTCTTCGCTTATTCAACGCTTCTCGCAATCTTGTGGGATTGAGGAACGTGTGGGTGAGGTTTATTTTCATCTTACATCCTTCCAAACATGAGTTTGAAGACCGCTTTCACTAATTTTGTGAAAAACATAAGCGCGATGCTTTTGTCTTTCTCTTTGTTCTTGAAAGGTGCAAAACCTTGAAAGTACATCAATTTGGTATTGAAGCACAGGTTCCAGGCCTGAATTCTTGAATTGCTAGCTTGGTCATCATGTCACCAGACAAGAAAAAACCAAGCTCAGGATCCTCTTCAATTGATGTACAACTTTAGATTGAAAGATTAAGAACTACAAGCCTTGAACGAGACAACGAAGAAATTAAAGTGCAGCTAGATAGCTTGAAGAAATCAATGCAGAATCTGACTGAATTGGTTGAATGTTTGGTGATTAAAAATCAGCGATCAAATCGATCACATCGCCTACGACCTCCACCATTACCACCACCTCCACCGCCACATAACATACTAGTGCTACCGTCACATCTACCACTTCGATATCCACCAATTCAACCGCATAGAGAAAGATATATTGACCAAGTTGAAGAGCTTGAAGCTGACCAAGGCATAAGAGTACAAAGGCACCAAGTCCAATATGATAAATATTTAGATAATCAAGGGAGTGAAGAGGACGAAACTGATGAAGACCATTATCAAAGAGATGAGGAATATGTATTGGATCTACAATTTGAGGGTTTACCACCAAACGTTATGATGATCCGTAAGAGTATCTAGCCATGTGTGTCGTTGACCTTCGACCTTTCAGAGATATTCAACACATTATAGACTTGATTGTTGACTCTATCATTCCAAACAAGTCAGCATATTACGTTAATCCTAAAGTCCATAAAAATATACATGAGGAATGATTACCTAAAAAGGAGTGGATAATGGAGAGTTTGAGGTATATTGGAGAAAAAAGATATCATCACGTCACAAATATATATGGCAACTGTTGGTGTACAAGTGTTGCAATTGAAGCATCTCAAGAAGAGCGTTGAACTCCATGCTTAATTTAAGCTAGACATGGAATTGGTTAAGTTCCATGAAGTTCTAACATCAATAACTTCATATCGTAAGTTGAAGTTTGAGAGTCAACATAGAAAGATCACATGGAGAAGGGTTGGTAGAAGGTTGAAACTTAGATAGTTTTCTTAAAGCGTGAAGCAATTCTATGATAATCTAGTAGAATTTAATTTAAAACCTGGTGAGCATTGGGTCCTTATTCTTTACTATAGCGAATCTTGCACCATTTATTTAGACTTGAGGACGAGTTTTTTTCAGCAGGGGAGAATGATGCAAGACCAAGAAGGCCTAAAATCCAAGAAATTCAAGAAGTACAAGAATCGATTTAAAATTAGGATTTCTTATTTCCTTTTTTAGTAGGATTATATTTGTAATTCTAGTCAAACTAAGATTGTTAGTTAGTATTCCATTCCTACTAGAATTCTTTTTCCTATTTAGTTAGACTAGGCTTTTCTTAACCTTATATTTATTATAGTTTAATTAGGATCAATTTTCCTTAACCTCGTCAATTTTACTCATTGTAAGACCTATTTAAAGGGCTCAATACGCCGAAAATAAACATTGGTGATTAGTTTCTTTGAGAATTAGTTTCAAAAACCTGATTGACTCTTTATTTCATCTTCTTCACTTATTCAACGCTTCTCGCAATCTTGTGGGATTGAGGAACGTATGGGTGAGGTTTCTTTTCATATTACATTCTTCTAACGTCAGTTTGAAGAACGCTTTCGCTAGTTTTATGAAAAACTTTAGAGGGGTCTTTTTGTTTTTCCCTTTGTGCTTGAGAGCTGCAAAACCTTGAAAGTATATCAATTTGGCATCAGAGCATAGTTTCAAGGTACGCATTCTTGAAATGCTATCTTGTTCATCATAGACCCGACAAGAAAACAACAAGCTCGGGATCGACTGAATTGGTTGAAGGTTTTGCGATTCAAAATCAGCCACCAAATCTATCACAAAGCTTACAACCTCCTCCACTAACACCTCCTCTACTACCACATAACATACTACTGCAATCACCACGTCTACCACTTCGATGTCCACCAATTCAACCGCACAGAGCAAGATATATTGAGCAAGTTGAAGCTGACTAAGGCTTAAAAGTACCAAGGCACCGAGTCCAATATGAGAAATATTCAGATAATCAAGGAAGTGAAGAGGACGAAACTGATGAAGACCATTATCAAAGAGATAATATCCATTGGATCCACAAGCTGAGCATTTACTACCAAACATTTATGACGATCCATGGGAGTATCCAGCCATGTGTGTTGTTGACTTCTGCCTTGATTGTTGACTCTATCATTCTAAACAAGTCAATATATTGCGTTAATCCTAAAGTCCATAAAACTATACATGAATAAGACAAAAGATTACCTAAAAGGTATGGATAATGGAGAGTTTGAGGCATATTGTCGAAACAAGATATCATCACGTCATAAATATATATGGCAATAGTCAAAGTAACTGTTGGTGTACAAGCGTTGCAATTGAAGCATTCTCAAGAAGAGCATTAAACTCCATGCTTAATTTAAAGCTAGACATGTGGTTAAGTTCCAAGAAGTTCTAATATCAATAACTTCATATCGTAAGTTGAAGTTTGAGAGTCAACCTAGAAAGATCACATGGAGAAGGCTTGGTAAAAAGTTGAAACTTAAAAAATAGGATTTTGTTCGACCGCATGCTAAGTTTTCTTAAAACGTGAAGAAGCTCTATGATAAGCTAGCACAATGTAATTTGAAGCCTGGTAAGCATTGGGTCTTTATTCTTTACTATAGCAAATCTTGCACCATTTATTTAGACTTGAGGACGAGTCTTTCTCAACTACGGGAGAATGATGCAATATCAAGAAGGCCAAGAATTCAAGAAATTTAAATAGTCCAAGAATCCATTTAAGATTCTTTTCCATAAAGATTAGGATTTCTTATTTCCTCTTTTAATAGGATTATATTTGTAGTTCAAGTCAAACTAGGATTGTTAGTTGGTATTCCATTCCAACTAGAATTCCTTTTCCTATTTTAGTTAGAATAGATTTTTCTTGACCTTATTCTTATTCTAGTTTAATTAGAATTAGTTTTCCTTAACCTCATCACTTTTACTCATTGTAAGGCCTATTTAAAGGGCTCAATATGCTGAAAATAAATATTGGTGATTAGTTTCTTTGAGCATTAGCTTCAAAAACGTGATTGACTCTTTGTTTCCTCTTCTTCGCTTATTTAACGCTTCTTCCAATCTTGTGGGATTGAGGAACGTGTGGTTGAGGTTTTTTTTCATCTTACATTCTTCTAACGTGAGTTTGAAGAACGCTTTCGCTAGTTTTGTGAAAATCTTTCACGGGGTGCATTTGTTTTTCTCTTTACGTTTGAGAAGTGCAAAACCTTGAAAGTACATCAATTTGGTATCAGAGCACAGATTTCAGGTCCGAATTCTTGAATTGCTATCTTATTCATCATGTCGCCAGACAAGAAAACAACACGCTCGAGATCCGCTTCAATTGATGAACAACTTTAGATTGAAAGATTAAGAACTGCAACCCTTGAACGAGACAACGAAGAAACTAAAGTGCAGCTAGATGGCTTTAAAGTGCAGCTAAATGGCTTAAAGAAATCAATGCAGGATCTGAAAGAATTGCATAAAGGTTTGGCGATTCAAAATCAGCCACCAAATCTATCACAACGCTTACAAACCCCAGCACTACCACCACCTCCACCGTCACATAACATACCAGTGCTACCGCCACGTCTACCACTTCGATGTCCACCAATTCAACCTCATAGAGCAAGAAATATTGAGCAAGTTGAAGAGCTTAAAGATGACCAAGGCATAAGAGTACCAAAGCACCAAGTCCAATATGATAAATATTCAGATAATCAAGGGAGTGAATAGGACGAAACTGATGAAGACAATTATCAAAGAGGTTATCAAAGAGATAAGGAATATCCATTGGATCCACAAGTTTAGGATTTACCACCAAATGTTTATGACGATCCATGGGAGTATCCATCTATGTGTGTCATTGACTTTCTGCCTTTCAGAGATGTTCAACACAATATTGACTTGATTGTTGACTCTATCATTCTAAACAAGTCAGCATATTGCGGTAATCCTAGAGTCCATAAAAATATACATGAACAAGAGGAAAGATTACCTAAAAAGGAGTGGATAATGGAGAGTTTGAGGTATATTGGAGGAACAAGATATCATCACGTCATAAATATATATGGTTATCGTCAAAGTAACTATCGGTGCACAAACGTTGCAATTGAAGCATTCTCAAGAAGAGCGTTGAACTCTATGATTAATTTAAAGTTAAACATGGAATTGGTTAAGTTCTATGAAGTTCTAACATCAATAAATTTATATCGTAAGTTGAAGTTTGAGAGTCAATATAGAAAGATCTAATGGAGCTGGCTTGGTAGAGAGTTGAAACTTAGAAAGTGGGATTTTGTTCGACAACATGCTAAGTTTTCTTACATCGTGAAGAAACTTTATGAGAAGCTAACACAATGTAATTTGAAACCTGGTGAGCATTGGGTCCTTATTCTTGAGTATAGCAAATCTTGCACCATTTATTTAGACTTGAGGACAAGTCTTTTTCAACCAGGGTAGAATGAAGCAAGATAAAGAAGGCCTAGAATCCAAGAAATTTAAGAAGTCCAAGAATCCATTTAAGGTTAGGATTTCTTTTGCATAAAGATTAGAATTTCTTATATCCTCTTTTAGTAGGATTATATTTGTAGTTCTAGTCAAACTAGGATTATTCGTTGGTATTCCCTTCCTACTAGAATTCCTTTTCCTATTTTAGTTAGAATAGGCTTTTCTTAACTTTATTCTTATTCTAGTTTAATTAGGATTAATTTTCTTTAACCTCAACAATTTTACTCATTGGCTCCTCACATGAAATCATGCAAAGGATCCGAGTCCATCAAAGACTCCCCTACATGAAAGGATCTTAATCTATCCAAATAGCTTTAAAGGGCTCAATATGCTGAAAATAAACATTGGTGATTAGTTTATTTGAGCATTAGCTTCAAAAATGTGATTGACTCTTTGTTCCTCTTCTTCGCTTATTCAACGCTTAGATCGAGGAACGTGTGGGTGAGGTTTCTTTTCATCTTACATTCTTCTAACATGAGTTTGAAGAACGTTTTCGCTAGTTTTGTGAAGAACTTTAGTGGGGTACTTTTATTTTTCTCTTTGTGCTTGAAAGGTGCAAAACCTCGAAAGTACAACAATTTGGTATCAGAGTGTTAGAACACAAACAAGTGAATCACGTAAATTCATGAGAATCATTAAAATAGTAGAAGTGAATTTAAACAGAGTAGATCCTGAATAGCTATCTTGCACCTATTCTATCGTGGCACCTTTTTCTCTTACTGATTATTTCTGTGTGGCTCAACTCTTGTCTTTCTGTGATCAATTGTTAATTGCTTTAATTTTAGTTCATAATTATTCAAGATCGAAGTGTTAATCATCTGGGATAGCAGTTAACTAGAAATTACTTGAACATTGTTTAAATCCAATCTCTGTGGAGACGATAATTAAACTACAATATCTTTTGCTAGCTAGCATCAATTCTCTAGTTGTGTTTTGCGTTCGCCAAGCACTGTCTCATCCAGGATGGCGACATGCTATGATTGTCGAAATGCCTGCTTTGCATGCGAATGGTACTTGGAAACTTGTTCCTCTTCCTTCAGGCTAATCTACTGTTGGTTGTCGTTGGGTTTATGCAGTCAAAGTTGACCCCGATGGTCAGATTGATCGGCTTAAGGCTCGCCTTGTTGCCAAAGGGTATATTCAAATATTTGGGTTTAATTACAGTAATACTTTCTCTACCGCGGCTAAAATAGCATGAGTCTGTCTCTCTATCCATGGTTGTCGTTCGCCTTGGCCTCTCTATTAGTTGGACGTTAAGAATGCTTTTTTTCACGTTGATCTTGAGAATGATTATATGGAGCAACCACCTAGTTTTATTACTCAGAAGGAGTCTAGTGGCCTTTTATGTCAATTGCGCCTGTCACTCTATGGTAATACAGTCTCCTCAAGCCTGGTTTGGTAAATGCTATATAGTTATTCAGAAGTTTGGCATGACTCATAGTGAAGCTGATCATTCCATATTTTTCGGCAATCTACTTCAAATTTGTGTATTTTAGTGATTTATGTTGATGATATCGTTATTAACCGCAATGATCAGGATGGTATCACTAATTTGAAGCAACATCTCATTCAACACTTCCAGACTAAGGATCTGGGTAGTTGTGTGATGACGATGACTTCTACGAATCCGTGAATTTTGGACGATGGATCTTCAGTCCCTCACGATTCTTCTATTTTTTTACAATAAATTTACTTCCATTTCTTTTCCCTTTTCCCTCATAGTTTATTTTTATTTTTCGTTATATTTGAGATAAAAGGGGAAAGATTAATAAGAATCACATCTTTGCACGTTGCCGTTTGTAAGACATGCCTGTTAACATCACAACTTGGTCTTAAATTACTAATGTGCACATGCAGATGATAAGGAACATTTTATAGAGGGAAAACTACCTAGTTTCGTCTTTTAGAGCATAAATGTACTTGTCACACCCCAACCTAGGTGAGGCATGGCTGGCACCCAGTGCCATACTGGCCCTAGCGAACCACTCTTCAACTCTTGAATGCTAGACGTAACCCAGAATATACATAGGCCAACATGGCCACAACTTGTAATATATCGTAGGTGGTCAAGCGTCATATCAGCTAGCTATCATACTTAAAACATCAATACATGTTCGGGCCGAGAAGGCCACAATGATTATCACTGTAACACTCCGGAAAATTTCGAAGTATTTAAGTGTAAAGCCCGATAAAATTTGCAAAGAAAATAATATTTCATAGTGCCGGACTAGGATTACGTGTTTGAGGATTGTAGAAATTCTTCGCGGCGAGCTTGCTCGCCGCGGCTCGGACCTTTTGGGTTGAATAATGCACGAAAAAGTAAAGGAAAATTTTTGGCAAAAACGTGTGTTTATGCGGTCCATTATGCGACCGCATAATCACTCTGCGGGCCGCATAAGGGCCGCAGAAGTGAGCAGGAGAGGGCCATTCTGGAAGCAGCTATGCGGTCAACTATGCGGACCACATAACAGTTATGCAGACCGCATAGTGACCGCATATACAGACAGATTTTTTGACCATTTTTGTCAGCAATTATGCAACCGACATGCGGTCCGCACATCCATTATGCGGTCGCATATATGCGACCGCATAACCTGTTTCGGAGCTCCATTTTGGATTTTTTAAAACCCGGTCCTATTTCTTTAAATACAGTCTTTGGGCCAGATTTGAGCTATAATCTAATATTTTAGAGTGAGAGAGAGTGCCCTAAAGTGAGAAAGTGTTCCTCAATAAGTGATTCTTCAATTCTTGCTCAAGTTATGGAAGATTAAGGAGGGAAACTCACTAGGTCTTCATCCTAGAGGTAAGATTCAACACCCTAACCCTCAATTTCGAATTTTGTCTAGAAATGGGTAATAAGCAAGATACTTTTTGGGCAAGAGGGTTGTTTATTTTATATGCATGTGGTATCAAAGGGTGTAGAAAGATTGTTGAGCTAAAAATGGTAAAGATTGGGTTGTGGGATGATGGAATCCTCCATAAAAGGACATTGAACCTTAATCCACACTTAGTGTTTGATAAAATGCTCAAATGAGCTGAGACCATGAATATCTTCCTAATTATGGTTCAATTTTGTTATATCGCAAATAGATTGGGATTGCTAGAATTTCCGGAATGTTGTAGTAATTTAAGGAAAGCTCAATTGAGGTATATTGGCTAAACTTTCTCTCTTGGAATCAAACTCCATAATGTTCCCGAAAGTTTCAAAGTATGGGTTGCATATTAAAATATTGTGGCTTTAAATCGTATTTCAAATGAAAGCTAGTATGCCAAATTGTGTGAGAAAATCTCAATATTCTTAAGACTCTTAATTGCTCATATGTGTACCTATAGTCTTGATTGGAAATGTATTATTGTTGATAACCTATAAAGATAGTTGAAAGTGAAAGCAGTGAATTATGGATATAAAGTGTGGCCAACGTGCCAATAGTAAAAGTTATACTTGTGACCAATGGTGCCAATGAAATGAAATAATGTGAGAAAGATTATAAAATAAGCTTTGACTCAACTATTCCAAAATTGACTTCGACAATATAATCGGCTAAAAGTTTATTAACTCAAGTGATACCCATATTGATAGCATCCTAGGAAGCTCAACTCTATTCAAGGATAAGGATGAAGCTTTGGAATCTCAAAGATGGCCTTTAACAATATGTCAAGCTAAAGAGTTGCAAATTAAGGCCATTAGACTTCAAGTGCAAATAAAGAAGCTTTTAATTGTGGAGGACGAGCTCAAGACCAAAGGAGATAAATTATACAAGTTTTATAATTATTTGGTGGCCCAAATTGAAGTCCAAGAGGAGGAAGATTGAGTCCCGAACTCGGCCCTTGAAATCTAGCGAAAGGGCACCCAGAAGAGCCCAAAATGAGCTTAAAAGAGGTCCAAATGGGGGTGTTTGAAATGGAGCCCAATTGGAGTCCAAACCAATGACCCAAATTAGTAGTTTTAAGGCCCAAATCTGCCCCAAAGGGATTTGGCCGCCCCCTACCTAATTTTGTGACTTTTCTTATTTCTTAGCAACTACCCTACCTAATTTTGATGACTTTGTTACCCTTTAGCAGCCCCTACCTAATTGTAATGACTTTTTATGCCTTAGTACTCCTATAAATAAGGAGTTCTTCTCATTCATTGAGACACTTCATTATTGATTAAGTATATCATACTTGAGAGTTCTTTTGAACCTTTGTTACTTGTGCTTTGAGATTTATCTTTCAACCTTTACTAGTTCATAGTTCAAGGTAGTAAGATTACTTCTCTATTGTGATATCTTTGATTTCTTTGTGGTATTCTTAGAAGGCGATTAATACTAGTTATTAATTGTTGTCTCAAGTTACTCGTAAAGCGGTCAAGATCCGAATCTATTGTTTTGATTTGCTTTTAAGTAAAGGCGTTTNAAAATATGGCCATTAGACTTCAAGTGCAAATAAAGAAGCTTTTAATTGTGGAGGACAAGCTCAAGACCAAAGGAGATAAATTATACAAGTTTTACAATTATTTGGTGGCCCAAATTGAAGTCCAAGAGGAGGAAGATTGAGTCCCGAACTCGGCCCTTGAAATCTAGCAAAAGGGCACCCAGAAGAGCCCAAAATGAGCTTAAAAGAGGTCCAAATGGGGGTGTTTGAAATGGAGCCCAATTGGAGTCCAAACCAATGACCCAAATTAGTAGTTTTAAGGCCCAAATCTGCCCCAAAGGGATTTGGCCGCCCCCTACCTAATTTTGTGACTTTTCTTATTTCTTAGTAACTACCCTACCTAATTTTGATGACTTTGTTACCCTTTAGCAGCCCCTACCTAATTGTAATGACTTTTTATGCCTTAGTACTCCTATAAATAAGGAGTT
>AWOL01S0035717.1:0-23537 GCA_000715115.1 Nicotiana otophora | reverse complement strand
ATCGGTCTTGATTTGATAGGTTTCAGCATCGATTGTAGAAGTTGGAATTTCTTAGTTTTCATTAGGATTGAATTGGGGTGCGATTCACATTTTTGATGTTGTTTGATGTCATTTTAGGCCTCTACTAAGTCCTATCATGTTTTAGAACTTCTTGGTATGTTTGGTTGAGGTCCCGGGGGCCTCGGGTGGAGTTCGGATGGTTAACGAATCAAAGTTTGGAATTGAAGAATTGCTGAAGCGCACCAGGTCTGGTGCGATCGAACCTGCGAAGTTTTGGTCGCAAGTGCGTGGCCGCAGAAGCGAAAGATTGGTCGCAGATGCAGTTTGGGCGAAGCTGGTCATTGGTCGCAGGTGCGAGGGAAATGCCGCATCTACGAGCCTGAAAATGCGTGTGTGGTTCCGCATAAGCGGAGGGTGAACTGGAAAGGGTAGTTCGCAGAAGCGAACCTTGTTGGGCATGAGCGAGCTCGCAGATGCGAGATTGGGGCCGTAGAAGCGATGGAGCGGAGTTTAAGTGAGTTCCGCAGATGCGGAGATTTGACCGCAGAAGTGGTATTGCAGAAGCAAAGAAAGTGACGCAGGTGCGAACAACACTGGACATAATATAGGTCGAAGGTTTTTTGTGATTCTCATCATTTTGGACATTTCAAACTTGGACTAAGGCAATTTTTTAGAGGGATTTCGAGGGGTTTCTTGAGGTAAGTCACTTGCGACCATTTTTATTCAATAATATTGTTTCCCTATTGAATTTCCCACCTAGTTTGTGTGTTTTTTAGGTGGAATATTGGGAGTTTGAGGCTAGGGATTTGGAGAGTTAAATTTGGGGATTTGAGTGATGATTTGGTATCAGAATTTGGTATATTTGGTATGGTTGGACTCGTGGTTGAATGAGATTCCGTATTTTGTGACTTTTATCGGATTCCAAGACATTGGCCCGGGGTCGACTTTTGAGTTGACTTTTGACTTTTGAATAAGAACTTTATATTTTCGTATGGAATTGATTCCTTTAGTTCGTGTTGATTGTTCGAATTGTTTGTGGCTAGATTCGAGGCGTTTGGAGGCCGATTCGCTAGGCAAGGTCTTATTGGAGTAGAGATTTGCACGGTTTGAGGTAAGTTACACTTCTAAACGTGGTTCTGAGTGCATGAAACCCCGGAATACGTGTTATGTGATTGATGCTGAGGCGACGCGCATGCTAGGGGATGGGCGTGTGGGCGCGCACCGTATTAATTGTGATTTAGTCGATTCTATAGAACTGTGTAGCTATCTTATTTGAACATTATTACTGTACTCTATGTGTTAGAGCACTTGAGCTGTGATTTATGCTAGAAATCATGTTTTAGCTATATGCCGGTACTATTGGGACCCATAGTGGTCGTTCCTTGTTGTTGAGTTATTTGCTTAATTGCAATTATGTACTCAGTCACATTCATCATTTCATATCATATCTCAGTCTTCGTTATCATATATTGTCACATCTCGTATCATTTGATTTGGGCTGCTTAGCACGAGTGTTGTAAGACCGAGAGACTGGAGAGATTGATGACTGAGTGGGGTCGAGGGCCTGTTGTGAGTGCTATTTATGGGATCAGGCTGCACGCCGCAACAAGATTTATTGATTCATGCCAGGATTTGGCTTATTATAGCACTTGGGCTAGATCTGCCCCTTCAGAGTCTGCACACCCACAGTGAGTGTAGTTCCTATCGATTCATTTGAATTAGGCTGGATCAACCCTTGATGTATTTGCATTTGGGCTGGATCTGCCCTGCACAATCCTGAGTGACTGAGTGTGATGAGTGAGAATTGAGACAGTCAGGTTGGGTACTCCGAGAGTGTGAGTATGCGAGGCTTTCATTGTGTTGCATCGCATACGATATGCGTATTGGCATGTAGATATAGAGATGTCCCATTCCTTATATCATTCAGACTTGACATATTTTATCCGTTATGAGTTTAATTGCTAAACTTAGAAGCATGTCGAAATTCCTTTACCGTTAACTGCAGATTATGAATTTCTGAGATATTACTGTCATATGTTTCATAAATTTCCGTAATGTTAATTCTGTATGTGGGCTGTAATGTTCAAGCTCGTCACTACTTTCAGTCCAAAGGTTAGACCTGTTACTTATTGAGTTGGTTGTACTCACGCTACACCCTACACTTCGTGTGCAGATCCAGGTATTTTCGGACACGGTGGTTGCTGATTCTCAGAGTTTTCAGTCATTCAGAGATTATCGAGGTAGCTGCCTTGGCGTCCGCAGACCTTGACTCTCCTCCCCTATTCCTCAGTTTTACTTATTCAATTTATATTTTTTTTTCTTATACAGTGTATCAGACTTGTATTTGTATAGATGCTCATGTACTCAGTGACACCCGGGTTTTGGGAAAAACTTGTGTATCGAGTTGTGACTGTTTATTCAGTTTTATGAGATTTTTAATTATTTAAACCTGTTTTAGTATATTTTAAATTTGAAAGTGTCGGTATGTCTGAGTTGTCGGCTTGTCTAGTATTATGATAGGCATCATCACGATAGAACCATTAGGAAAACTTCACATTCTTGTATTCTTGTCGTGTGAATTTATTGATTTCGCTAACTAAGCTTCTATTATTCTATTCTCTCATAGATGCTAAGGACACGTGCTATTGGACCGGACAGACAACTACCAGTACCATCGGCTAGGGCCACGAGAGGCCTGGGTCACGGTAGGGGCCGAGGTGCAGCTCGTACAACAGCTAGAGCAGCACTTGCAGATCCACAAGTTGTTCCAGCTTAGGAGCAGGTTCCAAATATTGTTGAGCCAGTGAGGGCCAGCTCAGGCACCAGCAGTGCCCATTGTGATTCCAGGCCTTTAGGAGGCTTTAGATCATATATTGATAGTTTGCACTAGTCTTGCTCAGGCGGTTTCTGTTCAGACCGCGCGAGCCACTTATCAAGCCGGGGGAGGTACTCAGACTCCCGCCGCCCGTACTCCAGAGCAAGTGACGTAGGGACTACAGACATCGGGGGTATTACCAGCCCAGCCGGTTGTAGTTGCTCAGGCCCAGGTGGGTCCTATTATGACTGATGAGGAGCAGAAGAGGCTGGAGAGATTTGGGAGGATCAAGCCTCCATCATTCAGTGGGGCTGAGTCGGAGGATGCTCATTACTTCTTGGATAGGTGCTAGCGGATTCTTTGCACGGCGAGTATTCTGGAAACTAGTAAAGTCTTCTTTACTACTTTTCAGCTATCAGGGGCTGCCTTCAGATGCTAGGAGGCCTACGAGAGGAGTAGACCAGTCGGTGTTGCACCACTTTTATGGCATGAGTTCTCCGTTCTCTTCTTGGAGAAGTTTGTGCCACAGATCCGCAGGGAGGAGCTGCGAAGACAGTTCGAGCAGCTACATTAGTAGGGCATGTGTTTGACCTAGTATGAGATGAGATTTTTAGAGTTGACTCGTCACGCAGTTTGGTTAGTTCCCACTGAGTGGGAGAGGATTAAGAGGTTCATTGATGGCCTTCACTATCAATTGTGTTTTGTTATGACTCGGGGGAGTGTATCGGGTGCTAGATTTGATGAGGTGGTTGATATTGCTCGGCAGCTAGAGATGGTCCATAGTCAGGAGCGTGAGGAGAGGGAGGCCAGGAGGCCTCGTGGTTCGGGTGGTTTCAGCTATGTTCATTCTGGGGGTTAGTTCTACCACAGCAGGGGTCGTCCTTATCAGCCTGCTTAGATGGCTCGTCCAGTTCATCGTGGTACATCGCCATGGATCATACAGTGCTCGACCGGGTTAGTTATCTCTTAGTGTAGTCCCAACTCAGAGTTCATCTCGTGCACCTTCAGTTCAGGGTTCATCTGCACCAGGTTCTTCTACTAGTTATTCTGATTCTCGTGGTCCGCCTTAGTACTTGCCACCATTTACCGAGAGGGGTTGTTTTGAGTGTGGAGAGTTGGGTCATGTGAAGAAGTATTGTCCCCGCCTTTCGGGAGGTCCAGTTTAATAGAGGAGTCAGGCTGCGCCTTTAGCACCATTTACTTCATCACCCGCCCGGCCAGCTCGGGGTGGGGTTCAGGCAACTAGGGTCGCCCTAGAGGGGGAGGTCAACCAGGTAGCAGTCAGACTCGATTCTATGCTATTCATGCCAGGCCAGATGTCGTTGCTTCGGACAAAGTGATCACATGTATTGTCTCAATATGCCACAATGATGCATATATATTATTTGACCCTGGTTCCACTTATTCGTATGTATCATCATATTTTGCTTGTAATCTGGATATGCCCTGTGAGTCCTTAGCTTCATTTATTCATGTATCTATGCTAGTGGGCAATACTATTGTTGTTAACCATGTATATCGGTCGTGTGTAGTAACTATTGGGGGATTGAAGACTCGACTTGATCTCTTATTGCTTAGTATGGTTGATTTTGACGTGATCTTGGGTATGGATTGGTTGTCTCCATGTCATGCTAAGACCGTGACGTTGGCGATGCCAGGGTTGCCAAGGATAGAGTGGAGAGGTTCTCTAGATTATGTTCCCAGTAGGTTGATTTCTTATTTGAAGGCTCAATGGATGGTTGAACAGGGGTGTCTGTCATATTTGGCCTTTGTGAGGGATGTTAGTGTTGATACCCCTACTATTGATTCTATTTCGGTAGTGCGAGACTTACCGGATGTATTTCCTGCAGACCTGCCGGGCATGCAACCCGACATGGATATTGACTTGGTGCCGGGCACTCAGCTAATTTCTATTCCTCCGTATAGTATGGCACCAACTGAGTTGAAGGAATTGAAAGAGCAGCTTCAGGAACTTCTTGATAAGGGGTTTATTAGGCCTAGTGTGTAGTCATGGGGTGAACCTATTCTGTTTGTGAAGAAGAAGGATGGTATTATGCGGATGTGCATCGACTATAGGTAGTTGAACAAAGTTAAAATCAAGAACAAGTATCCTTTGCCACGCATTGATGATTTATTTGACCAGCTTCAGGGAGCGAGGGTGTTCTTTAAGATTGATTTGAGGTCTGGGTATCACCAGTTGAAGATTCGGGACTCAGATATTCTAAAGACGATATTCAGGACCCGTTATGGTTACTATGAGTTCCTTGTGATGTATTTTGGGTTGACCAACGCCCTAGCAACATTCATGAATCTGATGAATAGCGTATTTTAGCCCAATCTCGAGTCATTTGTCATAGTATTCATTGGTGATATCCTGGTGTACTCACGTAGCCAGGAGAAGCATTCCTGGCATTTGAGGATTGTATTACAGCAATTAAGGGAGGAAAAACTTTATGCCAAGTTCTCCAAGTGTGAGTTTTGGCTTAGTTCGATGGCGTTCTTGGGGCACGTGGTGTCCAAGGAGGGGATTAAGGTGGATCCAAAGAAGATAGAGGCGGTTCGGCCCAGACCGTCCTCAGCTACTAAGATTCGGAGCTTTCTCGGCTTAGCCGGTTTTTATCGTCACTTTGTGGAGGGTTTCTTGTCTATTGCAGCGCCTTTGACTAAATTGACCCAGAAGGGTGCTCCTTTCAGGTGGTCGGATGAGTGTGAGGAGAGCTTTCAGAAGCTCAAAACTGCCTTGACCACAACGCCAATTCTAGTTTTGCCTTCAGTGTCGGGCTCTTATACAGTGTATTATGATGCTTCTCAGATTGGTATTGGGTGTGTCTTGATGCAGGACGGTAGAGTGATTGCTTATGCTTCACGCCAGTTAAAGCCCCATGAGAAAAACTACCCTGTTCATAATTTGGAGTTGGCAGCCATTATTCATTCATTGAAGAGTCATTATCTCAATGATGTGTCTTGTGAGGTATTTACAGGTCATCAAAGCCTCCAACACTTATTCAAATAAAAGGATCTAAATTTGAGATAGCAGAGATGGTTGGAGCTACTAAAAGACTATGATATTGCCATTATGTATCACCCCGACAAGGCCAATGTGGTGGCCGATGCCTTTAATAGAAAGATGGTCAGTATGGGTAGCCTTGCATTTATTCCTATTGGTAAGAGACCGCTTGCAGTTGATGTTCAGGCCTTGGCCAACCAGTTCGTGAGATTAGATATTTCAGAGCCCAGTCGAATTTTAGCTTGTGTGGTTTCTCGGTCTTCCTTATATGATTGCATCGGAGAGAGACAATATGATAATCGTCATTTGCTTGTCCTTAAGGACACGGTTCAGCACGACGATGGTAAGGAGGTTACTATTGGAGATGATGGGGTGTTGAGGAAGTAAGGCCCTATTTGTGTGCCTAATGTAGATGGGCTGCGCGAGTTGATTCTTGAGAAGGCCCAGAGTTCATGATATTCCATTCATCTGGGTGCCGCGAAGATATATCAAGACTTGAGGCAGCACTATTAGTGGAGGAGGATGAAGAAGGATATAGTGGGGCTTGTAGCTCGATGCCTAAAATGTCAGCAAGTGAATTTTGAGAATCAGAGACCGAGCGGATTACTTCAAAGGCTTGAGATTCCAGAGTGGAAATAGGAGCGTATCACCATTGATTTTGTAGTTGGGCTCACACAGACTTCAATAAAGTATGATGCTATTTGGGTGATTGTGGATCGGTTGATCAAGTCTGCGCATTTCATTCCAGTTGGGACTACCTATTCTTTGGAGCGGTTGGCTGAGATTTACATTCACGAGATTGTTCGCCTCCACGGTGTGCCGGTGTCCATCATTTCAGACTGGGGCACGTAGTTTACCTCACAGTTTTGGAGAGCAGTGCAGTAAGCGTTGGGCACACAGGTTGATTTGAGTACAACATTTCACCCTCAGACGGACGGACAGTCCGAGCCCACTATTCAGATATTAGAGGATATGCTACGCGCTTGTGCCATAGACTTCGGGGGTTCATGGGACTAGTTTTTACTGCTCGTAGAGTTTGCCTACAACAACTACCAATCGATCATTCAGATGGCCCCGTATAAGACTTTGTCAGGATTGGCTTCGCACGAGGCAGTCTAGACAGAAGAGTTACACCGATCAGAAGGTTTGTGATGGTTCTTTTATGGTATTGGAGAAGGTATTGCTCAAGGTTTCACCCATAAAGGGTGTTATGAGATTCGGGAAGAAGGTCAAGTTGAGACCTCGATATATTGGGCCGTTTGAGGTGCTTCAGAGGATTGGAGAGGTGGCTTACAAGTTTGCCTTGCTGCTTAGTCTATCGAGTATTCATCCAGTGTTTCATGTTTCTATGCTCCGGAAGTATGTCAGGGATTCGTCTTATGTTTTGGACTTTAGTACAGTTCAGTTGGATGGTGATTTGACTTATGAAGTGGAGCGGATGGCCATAACTTCAGTGAAGGTTCAGTGGAGAGGTCAGCCAGTTGAAGAGTCTACTTGGGAGACCGAGCGGGAGATGCAGAGCAGATATCCACACCTATTTGAGACTCCAGGTATATTTCTAGACCTATTCGAGGATGAACGTTTGTTTAGGAGGGGGATGATGTAACGACCCGACCAGTCGTTTTGAGTGTTGTAGCCCCGTTTCCCCATTTACTGCTTATTCTATGCTAAATTATTGTTATGTGACTTGTCGGGGTAGTTGGTTCGGTTCCGGGGATGTTTCAGAATGGGTTAAGACACTTAGTCACAAGGTTGGAAGCTTAAGTTAAAAAGGTTGACCAGATATTGACTTATGTGTAAATGGATCCGACATGGAGTTTTGATGGTTCCGATAGCTCCATTAGGTGATTTTGCACTTAGGAGTGTATCCGGATAGTGATTTGGAGGTATGTAGTTGATTTAGGCTTGAAATGGTGAAAGTTGGGAAATTGAGAAGTTTGACCGAGAGTTTGACCGTTGTGTCATTTATGACTCGTGTGCAAAATTTGAGGTCAATCGGACTTGATTTGATAGGTTTCGACATCGATTGTAGAAGTTGGAATTTCTTAGTTTTCATTAGGCTTGAATTGGTGTACGATTCGTGTTTTTGATATTCTTTGATGTGATTTGAGGCCTCGACTAAGTTCATATTTTGTTTTAGGACTTGTTGGTATGTTTGGTTGAGGTCCTGGGGGCCTAGGGTAGAGTTCGTATGGTTAACAGATCAAAGTTTGGAATTGAAGGATTGCTGAAGTGCACTAGGTCTAGTGCGATCGCACCTGCGGAGTTTTAGTCGCAGGTGCGTGGCTGCAGAATCGAAAGATTGGTCGCATATGTAGTCTGGGCAAAGCTGGGCATTGGTCGTAGGTACGAGGGAAATGCCGCATCTACGAGCCCGCAGGAGCAGAGGGTGAACTGGAAAGGGTAGTTCGTAGAAGCGAACCTCATTGCATAGGACCGAGCCCACAAATACGGGATTGGGGCCTTAGCAGTGATGGAGAGGAGTTTAAGTGTGTTCCACAGATGCGGAGATTTGACCGTAGAAGCGGTATCACAGAAGCAAAGAAAGAGCCGCAGGTGCGAATAACACCAGGCAGAATATAGGTCGCAGGGTTTTTGTGATTCTCATCATTTTGGACATTTCAAACTCGGACTAAGGCAATGTTTTAGAGGGATTTCGAGGGGTTTCTTGAGGTAAGTTACTTGTGACCATTTTTATTCAATAATATTGTTTCCCCATTGAATTTTTCACCTAGTTTGTGTGTTTTTAGGTAGAATTTTGGGAGTTTGAGGCTAGGAATTTGGAGAGTTAAATTTGGGGATTTGAGTGGTGATTTGGTATCGGAATTTGGTATATTTGGTATGGTTGGACTCGTGGTTGAATGTGCTTCCGGATTTTGTGACTTTTATTGGATTTCGAGACGTGGGCCCGGGGGCCAACTTTTGAGTTGACTTTTGACTTTTGAATAATAACTTAGTATTTTCATATGGAATTGATTCCTTTAGCTCGTATTGATTGTATAGAATTGTTTGTGGCTAGATTCGAGGCATTCAGAGGCCGATTCGCTAGATAAGGGCTTATTGGAGTAGAGATTTGCGCGATTTGAGGTAAGTAACACTTCTAAACTTGGTTTTGAGGGTATGAAACCCTGAATAACGTGTTATGTGATTGATGTTGAGGTAACGCGCATGCTAGGTGATGGACGTGATTGTGATTTAGTTGATTCCATGGAACTGTGTGGCTATCATATCTGAACATTATTACTGTAGTCCATGTATTAGAGCACTTGAGTTGTGATTTATGTTAGAAATCATGTTTTGGCTTTATGGTGGTACTATTGGGACCCACAGTGGTCGTTCCTTGCTGTTGAGTCATTTCATATCACATCTCAGTCTCTGTTATCGTATATTATCACATCTCATATCATTGATTTGGGTTGCTTAGCATGAGTGTTGTGATCTCGAGAGACTGGAGAGAGTGATGACTGAGTGAGGCTGAGGGCATGTTGTGAGTGATATTTATGGGATCGGGGTGCATGCCACAACATGGTTTATTGATTCATGCCAGGATTTGGCTTATTATAGCGCTTGGGCTGGATCTGCCCCTCCGGAGTCTGCAACCCACAGTGAGTGCAATTGCTATCAATTCATTTTCATTGGGCTGGATCTGCCATGGATTTATTTGCATTGGGTTGGATCTGCCCTGAATTTATTTGCATTTGGGCTGGATCTGCCTTGTATAGTGCTGAGTGATTTAGTGTGATGAGTGAGAATTGAGACAGTCAGGTTGAGTACTATGAGAGAGTGAGTATGCGAGTCTTTCATTGTGTTGCATCATATACAATATGCAAATTAGCATGTAGATATAGAGATGTCCTATTCCTCATATCATTCAGACTTGACATATTTTATCCGTTCTGAGTTTAATTGCTAAACCTGGAAGCATGTCTAAATATTTGTACCGTTACCTTCAGATTATGAATTTCTGAGATATTACTGTCATATTTTTCGTAAATTTCTATATTGTTAATTCTGCATGTGGGCTGTAATGTTCGAGCTCATCACTACTTTCAGTCCAAAGGTTAGACTTGTTACTTATTGAGTTGGTTGTACTCACACTACACCCTATACTTCGTGTGCAGATCTAGTTGTTTTCGGACACGGTGGTTGCTGATTCTTAGAGTTTTTAGTCATTCAGAGATTATCGAGGTAGCTGTCTTGGTGTCTGCAGACCTTGACTCTCCTCGCCTATCCATTAGTTTTACTTTTTTTTTTTTTAAGACAATGTATCAGACTTGTATTTGTATAGATTCTCATATACTCAGTGACACCCGAGTTTTAGGAAAAACTTTTGTATCGAATTGTGACAGTTTTATCCACTTTTATGAGATTTTTACTTATTTAAACCTGTTTTAGTATGTTTTAAATTAGAAAGTGTCGCTATGTCTAAGTTGTCGGCTTGCCTAGTATCATGATAGGTACCATCACGACAGGTTGAGTTTTGGGTCATGACAATTAAATGCTTGGGATGAAAACTCAATAGCATTATCAAGTCAAATAGATTTAATTGGATTATCAGGGAACTGTGTCGAATTATTTGTGGCATAAATTTTGAATGTTAGGTTGCGAGATGACAACAAGCACACATGAGATCATCTAGAAGATGCATCTATTAAGACCATAAAATATCAAAACGACCCACTAGTGGGTGAATAGGTCCACAAATATTCCCTTGTATACGTACCATAAATGCATGGGGCTTCGTACCAACTTTTGTTGGTGATGGTCTAATAATTAACTTGCCTTGATAACAAGAAGTGAAAGAAAATTAATTATTTATAAGAATCTTTAAATTCTTTAATGGATGCCCATTTGAGTTTTGTATAACTCGTCTCATCATAATTGATCTAGGATGTCCCAATCGACCATGCCAAAGTAAAAAAATATTAGAATAAGTAATATTTTGATTTACGATAGTATGTGCCTCAATTGCATTCATCTTTATCCAATACATGCCACGAGACAAAGATGAGAGCTTCTCAATAACCTTTTTCTGGCCAGAGACATTATTGGTAACGATGAGATATTCAAGATTATTCTCATCTATTATCTCAATATAATATCGATTTCGGCGGATATCTTTAAAACTCAACAAGTTCCTCCTAGACTTGGAGGAGGATATTGCATTATCCATGATTAGTATTGTTCCCCTAGGCAGAGTTATAGTAGCTCTTTCAGAGCCTTCAATTAAATTACTACCACTACAAATTGTAGTAACATTTGCCTCACACATACTTAAACGAGAGAAATATTTCTTCTCTTTGAATATTGTATGTCGTACATGAATCAACTAAATAAATATTTTTACAATTGAACTTTGATCCAAGTTTGATTTGAGAGATATCCATATTTGCGTCCCATGGTTTGACATACAAAAAAAAATATACGAATAAATATTAGTATTTTTCAGAGAAAAGAAAAAGAAACAAAGTTAAATCAATGATTCAATAATGACCTTGTAATTCAATTTCGAGCAAACTCTGATTATAATAAAAATATTACGTAGCAAAAAATAATACAATTATAAATATATGATTTAGAGCCTTTATTCTTTAGAGATGCTTGATAAAGCTCAACCAAATGTCTTGGTGTACGACAAATATTTGCGCAATACCCTTTTTCTACCTCAACGACAATATTCAGTTTCTGAACTCTTTGCCTTTTGCTTCTCATCTTTCTTCCACTTTTGGTGGTTATTTCTCTTTGGGGGTGATTAACGCCTGGAAAATTTCTTCCACGGTCACGATCTTTTCCACGCTTAGCATAATGGGAATATGCCTCACTCACTTCGAGCACTGGTGTAGACCCAGTTGTTCGATTATCGTGATTTCTCATGAGCAACTCATTATTTCGTTTAGCCACAAAGAGAAGAGAAATCAACTCAGAGTACTTCTTGAAACCTTTCTCTCGATACTACCATTGCATGACCATATTGGAGGCATGAAACGTTGTGAACGTTTTTTCAAGCATATCATAGTCACCGATATTATCTCTACAAAGCTTCAATTTAGAAGTAATTTTGAATATCGTCAAATTGTATTCAGAAACAGACTTAAAGTCTTGGAGCCTCAGATGAACCCAATCATATCATGCTTATGGAAGTGTGACCAACTTTAGGTTGTCATAACTTTCCTTTAAGTCATTCCACAAAACAAGTGGATCTTTGACTGTGAGATATTCTATTTTCAACCCTTCATCAAGGTGATGTCACAAGAAAATTAAATCCTTAGCACAGTCTTGGGTAGCTACTTTATTTTTTTATCTTTAATGGCGTTTCCAAGACTCATTGCATCTAAATGGATTTTAACAGCCAACACCCATGACATATAGTTCTTGTCCGAAAATTCAAGGGCAATGAACTTTTTTTTCATAATATCAGTCATAGTTAAAAGAAGAGAAAAATTATACTTTAATCTTCTTAAAGAGCTTTTTGAGACGGTAGAGTCTCGTGCGGATAATGTGTTATAAAACAATAAAAGAAGAAAAAGAGTATTACATAAAAAAATAAAGAGAGGGAATTCTTATTAGTTGGGATGAATTACCATGGGATAAAACTCCTCTATTTAAAGGAAAAAAAGTGACTTAGCCACAAAGTAACAAACTCTTTAAAAGACAGATATATACGTAGAATACAATTATGTTTATAACATGAAAATCTTACATACCCTTAAGGACATGGGCGGAGCTACAGTAGAGGGTGCGGGTTAGGGCGAACCCAGTGACTTTTTTCGAGACCTTGTATTTGTATTGAAAAATTTATTGTTTCTATATAAATATATCATGCCGAACCCAGTAACAAAAGAGGTTTAGTTTCAATGGTAAGTGTTTTGGGTTCGCAGAGAGAATACGTGGGTTCGAATCCCGCTCGAAGCAGTGTGCTATTTTGTTGTTTTTTACAAAAAAAAATCAGAAAGCACAATTGTTTTTTACAAAAAGAATATCAGAAAACACAAACTAAGGACAATGTAATTCTCGAACAACCACAAAAAGAATTTCAAAAGCACAAACTAACGACAATGTAATTCTCAAACAACTCCAAAGGACACTTTTTGACTTACTTTAGACTAACATTCATTCTTTTTAATACATAAAACATAAAGCATTTTCTCTTTCTAATAAACAATTTAATTTAAACAAAAACAGCCAACACACCTTCTGTCTTTCTAATTCCCAAATCAAAAAAGCTAGGGTTCTCTGCTTCTGTCAGTCTTTTGATGATTTGATCGCTGCTAAAACCCTCTACCGAAGCCGGATGCCCTCAAACTCTCGTTGTGTATGCTCTTACTCTCTTAGAAGTTAGACCCTTCTTCCTTAATCAATTCTTCTTTCCTGATTTTTTTCTTCATGTTTTCCTCTTATATTTTATATTTGACAATTTATACAAAATTTGGTTTTTAATCTTTGATTTTAGGGTTGTCCCACATTTTAAATTTCATTCTCTTTGTCAATTTGTGCTTTTGTACTTTTCAAAAGTTCAAACTTGGATTCTCCGACAAATCGACACACAAGGTATGTGGTCTTACTTTCTTGTTTTTAGTTTCTTAGTGAGACCAACTTTTGGGTGTAATTTTATTTTGTAATTTTTAGGGTCTTGAAGTGTAATTTTATTTTGTAATTTTTAGGGTCTTCTAGCAAAAGTCGATATGATCACGGGTTTTTCAAAGCTCAAGCTTCTGCAGCTTCTTCTAGCTCTCCTTTGTCAAGTTCTCTATGTCCAGTTATTAGTAACAATATTAATCCTTCCCAAGCATCGGATAAAGTGTTGGATTATGAGTCCGATCCCGCTGAAAGAAAACCAATTTCAGCATATCCACCTAATTTACGTGACAGAGTAAGGATAAATTATATACAAAATGGACCTTGTCAACCTCGTGGTTTTGTCTTTCCAAAAAGAGATTTTGGAGGAATAATGCATCAGTTTAGTCCTGAATGGTTTAAAAATTCATGTTCTCAATAGTTAGAATATAGCATTAAATAAGATGCAGCATTTTGTTTGTGTTGTGTTGTTACTTGTTTAAAAATGAGATTGGAGGATATGAAAAAAAAAGTAGGTGATGCTTTCACAACAGATAGTTTTAGAGTTTGGAATAAAGGTTTAGAAAGGCTTAAATCACATGTNCCTTGTCAACCTCGTGGTTTTGTCTTTCCAAAAAGAGATTTTGGAGGAATAATGCGTCAGTTTAGTCCTGAATGGTTTAAAAATTCATGTTCTCAATGGTTAGAATATAGCATTAAACAAGATGCAGCATTTTGTTTGTGTTGTTACTTGTTTAAAAATGAGATTGGAGGATATGAAAAAAAAAAAGTAGGTGATGCTTTCACAACAGATAGTTTTAGAGTTTGGAATAAAGGTTTAGAAAGGCTTAAATCACATGCGGGTGATGTGAATAATGTTCATAATCGATGTTTCAAGATGATTCTGGATTTAATGAATCAAGCACAATCTATTCTAACATCTTTGGACATGCAATCTGAGAAAATTAAAAGTGAACATCGAGTTCGCTTGAATGCTTCAATTGATGTGATAAGATATTTTTTGAAAGAAGGAATGCCTTTTCGGGGCCATGATGAGAGTGTAAAGAAGAGGCCATTTTTTAGATCTCTTAAAATGTTAGGCGGATAGGAAGGAAGATGTGAAAAATGTGGTATTAGAAAAAGCTCCAAAAAATAACACCATGACTTCTCCTGATATTCAAAAAGATATTGTGAATTTTTGTGCAGAAGAAATGGCGAAAGCAATTATTGAAGACTTGAATGGGGAGTTTTTTGGGATATTAGTTTATGAGTCTAAAGATGTCTCTCATAAGGAACAAATGGCTCTTGTTATGCGCTATGTCAACAAAGAGGGTGAACTTATTGAGCGATTCCTTGGTCTTGTTCATGTTAAAGATACAACAGCACATGCATTACAAAAAGCAATAAATTCTTTGCTTTTACAACATTCATTGAGTTCATCTTTAATACGGGGATAAGGGTATGATGGAGCTAGTAACATGCAAGGAGAAATTAATGGTCTTAAAACTTTGATTCTAAAAGATAATCCTTCGGCATATTGCGTACATTGCTTTGCTCATCAATTGCAATTGACTCTTGTAGCTGTTGCAAAGAAATACCATGATATAAATAATTTTTTTGACATTCTTGCTAATGTTTTGAATGTTGTTGGAGGTTCTTATAAGCGTAGGGAGATGCTTAGAGATGATCAAGCTGAAAAATTAGATGAGTTATTAGTGCTTGGTGAAGTTCATACAGGAAGCAGATTAAATCAAGAAGTTGGGCTTCAAATACCAGGTGATACCCGTTGGGGATCTCACTTTAAGACATTGCGCAACTTTATATCTTTATTTCTCATCAATTGTTCATGTACTTGGAGTTCTTGCAAATGCGGGTTCAAATTATCACAAGAAAGCACTGGCAAAAGGTCTAGTGGAAGATATAAGATTTTATGAGTTTGTGTATATATTACGTTTGATGTTAAAAATAATGGCAATTACATATGATTTGAATATGGCTCTGCAAAGAAAATATCAAGATATTGTTAGTGCTATGAAACTTGTTCATTTCACATAGAGGCAATTGTAAATAATGAGGGAATCTAAATGGCATTCTTTGTTAGAAAATGTCTCTTCGTTTTGTGATAAGAATGGTATTGTGATCCCAAAAATGGATGAGAAGTATGGTCTTGAAAATTCGAAGCGTAAAATCTCAACTATTACATATTCTCATCATTTGCATGTAGAAGTTTTTTGTGCCGCTATTGATTTGTAACTTTCAGAGCTTAACAGTCGTTTTAGTGAAGTGAATACTGATCTGCTTCTTGGTATGGCTAGTTTGAGTCCCGGTGATTCTTTTGCAAATTATGATAAAAACAAGATTATGAAACTTGCTACATATTATCAAAATGAGTTCACTGCTTCTCAGCTTAAAGATCTTAGTTTTGAGCTTGACAACTATATTGACTATGTTCGAGAAATGGATAATGCATTCTCTAACTTGAAAGGGCTTGGTGATCTCTCGAAGATATTGGTTAAAAAAAAATATACACAAGACATGGGGACTTATTTATTTGCTTGTGAAGCTAATTTTGATATTACCTATAGCTACTGCAACGGTCGAACGAGCTTTTTCCTCAATGAAGTTTATTAAAAATGACTTGCGAAGCAGAATTGGTGATGACTTTTTGAATGATTGTTTAGTTTGTTATATATATGATGGAGTATTTTAAAGTGTACCTACTGATGCGATCATTAATCGTTTTCAAAACATGACAAGTCGTCGAGTGCAATTGAAATGATAATGTTTATATTCATATATTGTGTTTGTCTGGTTCGTTACCTTTAATATATATTAGATATCGATACTCATTTTTTAGTCAGCTTGTTATTATATATTAGTTTTAGGTCATCGTTGTTTCTTATAATTTAGAACCCATACACTTTAAATCCTAATTCCGCCTCTGCTTAAAGAGCTATTATGAACTTCTCAGTATGGCAACGAGAAAGTTTTTCTTGCTTACCATTTACCATCTACTGCTACCTTTAGCTTACAACACTCCTTGCAACATTTATAATTTAAAATTTTGAAGTGTTCTTTTTTCGTACCTCTTGACTTTGTTTTATTTTTATTTTTAATTTTATTCTTGTCTTCCTCATTGGGTATTCCTGCAATCGACATTTTGTTTGATTATTAAGTGCTTATTCATCCTTCACAATCTAACCCACCAACTTTTCCTACACCGAGTATAGCTTTTATGCTCTATCTTTTTGTATATATTAAGGACTTTTTTCTTAATGGTTATATACATGACCAAAATAGTCCAACCTCAATACGTTAAAGATCATTTGATCAATTTCTCTTCAATTTGTATGCATTGAGGACTATTTTTGTTAGGGTTATATATCAAGTATCAAATAATTCAACCCCAAATCCATTAAGTACCATTTGATCATTTTCTCCTCAATCTCCCTCCCGTCAACCTACTTTCGTAAGGGCTCAAATTATGGAAATTATCAATTTTATATTTTACTTTGTACTATATATTTATTTATTTTAAGTTGTTCTTTCTGGTTGAGACAATAGATTTTTGGTCCCTTAATTATTGTAAGTTATATTTTCATATTGCATTCACTATCTCCCAACTAGTATGCGGCTATTTTTCTAGAAGCAAATTATGTCCTAATTGGAATGGCATTGCTTCATCTGTCGATAGTATTATTCAGTTCAAGAAGACTATCTTTGTTCAGTGGCTAAACTCCCATATAGATTATATCAAAATTGAATTCAGATGGTAGTTGTAAACATAGTTCATGCGGTATTGGTATTGGTGGTGTGATCAGATATAGACAAGGTCATTTCCTCTGTACATATACAATTAAGTTGGGAGCTTCTAACAGTAATTGGGCTAAATCTACTACGTTATTAATGTGTTACAAAAATAGCTGATAATATTGACCAAGAACAAGAGAAAATAAAGAACAACTGATCGAAAAAATATTGTGTCGTAGCAAGCCACTATCTTGAAAGCGATTTCGACCCGTTTAGGTGCAAATCGTTAAGATCAGTTGCTCTCCAAGGTTCCACAGCACCTTCTAACACGTAGACTCGTGGCTGGAAGTTTTAAGTTTGCACAAAACAATTGCCAAGAAATTGATTGAAGAAGAAAAAGAGAAGATGAAGGTGTTTTCTGTGTTAGATAATTCACAAAGAGGACTTGTAAGGCCCCGTAAAAATTTCGCAAAGGAATTTAAAGTTTCGTGGTGTCGAAGTTGGCTCAGACTTTTTGAGTTGAACAGTGTGCTGGGCAGAAAAGGAAAATTTTGGGCAGTAAAAGATATTTTTGCGGCCTACTATGCGGCCACAGAATCATTCTGCGGACCACAGAATGGCCACAGAGTGAAGCAGTTCGGGGAAAGTTTGGAGGAAGGTCTGCGGTGCATTATGCGACCGTATACCAGTTCTGCGGTGCATTATGCGACCGCAGAACAAGTCTGTGGACCGCATAATGGCCACAGACTGAAACAATATTGCCAGTTTCGGAGGGACTTTTCGCGACCCATTATGCGGACCGCATATCCATTCTGCGGTCACTATGCGACCGCAGAATGTGTTTTGGAGCTTTATTTTTTCTGATTTTTATACCCGACCCCATTTTGATAAATAACCTTTGGGGTTATTTTGGGGCATCCATATGATGATTTTAGAGAGAGATAAGAGCATTTTAGAGAGAGAAAGAGGAACCTAACATTCTAATCAGCCATTTTTGCCCCAATCTTCAAGAATCAAGAAAGTCAACCACAAGATCTTCATCTAAGGGGTAAGATTCAAACCCTAGTCTTCAATTTCGAATTTGGGTATGAGATGGGTAATTTGGGAGTATGATTTTTGGGTATGAGAATTGTTATTTATCACATGCATGAGCTAGTAGGGATTGTGGGGAAGTTGTTGAACAATCTTGAGTGGTTTTGGTGTTGAATTAGTTATGGAATGAAGTAAATCTTGTAGAAGAACTTTGTAGCCAAATTTGCTCACCTAGTGTTTGATAAAATGCTCAAATGGGCTGAAAATATGAATTCCTTCCTAATTTGTGTTCAATTTTGCTATATCTCAAAATAGATCGAAGTGGCTAAGATTTTCGAAATGCTGTAGTAAATTAAAAGGCTCGAAGCAAGGTATGTTGGCTAACTCTTCTCCTAGAATTGAACCTCACATTATTCTTGTAAGTTTCAAGTTATTCACCACAAATCGATTATCCGAATAAGCTTTGTGACAAGAGACATATGTTCCGTACGTGTTCCAAGTATTATTGTTGTGTTGTGTACTATTGTGATAAAGTGTTCAATGTATGGATTGCATATCTAGATGTTATAACTTCAAGTCATATTTCAAATGAAAACTATGATGCTTAATTGTGTAGACATTGTAATTGGGATTACACCTCCACCCGCATACATTGGGGTCAGGCGGCAAGGCCGTTTTGTGTAGAGTTTTGGTATTGTGGAATACACCTCCACCCGCATATATTGGGGTGAGGCGGCAAGGCCGCTTTGTATAGAGTTTTGGTATAGTGGAATACACCTCCACCCGCGTATATTGGGGTGAGGCGGCAAATCCTCTATGTGTAAAGGTAGTTGTAGAGAATCCCCAAATAGAAATTTATAATTTTTTATTGGAAGTTCTTAACAAATCTGTTTGACTCTTATGGATATCGAAGCCATACGATTGTTACCATGATTCATCATATTCATGTTGTATTTTCAAGTTCTTGAATAGCTGTTTTGGTTTTTATATTAGTACTATTCGATACGTACTAACGTCCATTTTGCCGGGGGCACTGCATCTTTAATGGATGTAGGTGATTTCACAGCAGGAGATATTAATCAGTGATAGCGGTACACTCTTCTCCCAGCTGACTTGGTGATCTCCACTTCTTTTCGGGGTTGTGCATCTTTTTTTCCGTATGTATTATGTTTTGAGGTATCGCCGGAACCTTGTTGTCGGCACTATCATTGTACTCTTTTATATCTATTAGAGGCTATGTAGATATAGTGTGGGTTGTGTTTTAGTGTGGGAAAGTTAAACTAAAGATGTCATAATTGTATCTCATGCTTCACTGTAAAATTATGGTTGTGAAATGTATTATTTTGGAGACTTATAAATGAAGTAACTAATGGTGATGGAACTAGTGTTGTTCATGAAGCCTTGTGGTATTAATTAATAAAGATTATGTTCTCTTTGTTTATGGGTGATTTGGGTAGAAGGAAATCCAATAGGCTTGCTCGTCCGGANTGGAACTAGTGTTGTTCATGAACCCTTGTGGTATTAATTAATAAAGATTATATTCTCTTTGTTTATGGGTGATTTGGGTAGAAGGAAATCCAATAGGCTTGCTCGGCCGGGTTATCTCGGTTGAACGTCGGTCGCGCTCCCCAAGGCCAAGGCGTGACAGGACTGCTTTTTGTAGGCAAAACTGTTGGACAGTTACAACTGAAGAAATTAATATATAGTTGTTACATAAATTAAAATATAGTTGTTAAAAAGAAATAAATTAGACGTTACATAATTCAATAAATGAATTTGGACATATTCCAGTAAGCATGTATTTGGACACTTTTCTTGTAAGCTCAAAAAATGAAGAAATAATATTTTAGCAAAACTAGATTTGGATTAGGCCTCACATAAATCCCGCATGCAAGGGGAAAATTGACCCGTTTTGCCTTCAGTACCAATTTCTCATATGCGCGAGGCTACTTCCTTTTACTAGCCCAACAAAGAGCAATTCATTATAAAAAGAAGAAAGAAATATTTCACAATCAATGAGGGACTCTTTGTCCTTCATAAAAACAAAGTCATAAAGACAAAGAAGTGAGAAAGAAAAAGGAACCACAAAGGAATCTTTGACTTTGCATTATTATTTAATAATACCAATAATCCCCCACTAATACAAAGACAAAGAAAAGAATACGAACAATTATGGGCAAAAGAAGGAACATGTACTTAAATGTCAATATCTTTTGATTTGAATTGACACATAGTGAATTAAGGAAACAACTAACATCCACAAAATAAAGTATTCTTGAACTAAATCGACATGAGTTGATACCCCCACAATAACAATATCCTTAATTTTATGCAAACTCCGCGATACTAACAAAGTGCTTTTATGGTCATGCACACACCTTGAATCTCATGAGTGCTTTAGAAAGACATTTACACTCACGTATGTGATTCCATCAAGTCTATCCACACATAGACCACCTTAAGGCTATGGAATCATTAAGAGTAAAATAAGCTCAACCTTATAAAGCACTACCACACGTCATAGGGAAAGAAAATTTAGTGCATATTGAGATCTCATATGGCTTCGTTTGACCACAAACGAGTATCCACCATACTTACTCAATTAATGGGCTTTAGCTCCATCCTCCTCGACGTTTCAAGGATAACTCTCCTCGCAAAACCCTTGGTTAAAGGATCCACCAAATTTCTTTAGGACATTTCATATTCCAAGAAAATAACACCATGTTTCAATAATTATTATATCGCACTATTTTTTGTGCGATATGTGTTCTTCCCCACAAAGGCACGTCTGCTAATAAGTTTCTCAACTATTCGGCTTCTTGTCCTGCCAACTCAAGAGCAATGAATTCAGACTCCATAGTAGACCGCGCTATACAAGTCTGTTTTGAAGACTTCCACGAAATAGCACATGCACCTAAAGTAAACACATAACCCTCAGTGGAGCTAACTTCATCATTGTCAGTAATCTAGTTTGCATCACAAAATCCTTCTAAATAACAGGAAATTTATTAAAATGCAAACAACAATTCATAGTACCTCTTAAATACCTTAGCAAACAATGAAGTGCATTCTAGTTTTCACTACTGGGTTGTGAGTATATCTACTCAATCTACTAACAACATAAGCAATATCAGATCGTGTATAATTCATGAGAAACATTAGACTACCAATTATCTTAGCATATTCCGTTTGAGAAACACTGAATTCTTTATTCTTTCTCAAGTGAATGCTAGGATCATAAGGAGTTCTCACATGAACTACATCAAAACAATCAAACGTTTTCAACATTTTCTCAATATAATGACACCGAGACTATGAAAAACTATTAGAAGTTCTTGATTTTAATCCCTAAAATCACATTTGCTTCTCCAAGATCATTCATTTCAAATTTAAAAGATAAAAAATTCTTAGTCTCATTAACAACATTCATATTAGGGCCAAAGATTAACATGTTATCCATATGTACATGTAATCATACAATCTGATCCTATCATCTTGGAGATGAACACAAGTATCAGATGCATTAAAAATAAAATTATTATCCACTAATGTGCTATTCAACTTTTCATATCATTGCTTAGGTGCCTACTTTAGACTATACATAGACTTTCTAAATTTGCATACTTTATTCTACTGCCCTTGGATCACAAACCCCTCAGGTTGAGTCATTGATTTCTTCCTCTAAATTAAAAGTTATTTTAACATCCATTTGATGTATCACTAAATTATGAATAGAGGCTAAATACATGAATTCTAATAGTCGCTATTTTAGTCAAAGGAGAATAAGTGTCAAAGCAATCAATACCTTTCTTTTGGTTAAAACCCCTAATAACAAGTCAAGATTTTTATTTCTCAATTGTAATATCAGTTTTAAATTTTTTCTTAAATATCTACTTGTTACTTATAGGTTTACAACCTTTAGGCTAATCAGACAAGTTTCAAGTGTGATTAGAAACTATATAATCTAATTTACTTTTAATGGTCTCTTTTCAAAAATTAGCAATTAGTGACATCATTACTTCATCATAAGTAGTAGGATTATCTTCTACTCCCTCCATTTTAATTTAGATGTGGTAGTGTGACTTGACACAAAGTTTAAGAAAAAATAATATTTGAAATATGTGTAACGACCCGGCCGATCGTTTTGACTATTGCAATCCCGTTCCCCCATTTACTGCTCAAATTATAAATTCAGTTGTTATTTGACTTGTCAGAGTAATTGGTTTGGATCCGGTGAGGTTTTGAAATGATTTGGAGCACTTAGTTTCAAGGTTTAGAATTTAAGTTAAAAAGGTTGACCGGATGTTGACTTATGTGTAGCGATCCCGTAGAAATTTTGCTAAGAAAATTAAGGTTTGGTGGTGCCGAGGCTCGGACTTTTTAGGTTGAACAATGTACCGATGTGTAAAGGAAAATTTTGTCGGAAAATGGGCATTTCTGCGACCACTATGCGGTCGCAGAATCACTCTGTGAACCGCATAATAGTCGCAAAATGGTTCAGGAGAGGGGCAAGATTTGAGGAAAATCTGCAGTGCACTATGCGACCGCAAACCTGTTTTGCGGTGCATTATGCGATCGCAGAACAAGTATGCGGACCGCATAATGACTGCAGATCGGGTCAGTAACGCCCAGCTTTGGAGTCCAAATTATACGGCCGGTATGCAGACCGCATAACTGCGTCGGAGCTTCCATTCTTTTTAATTTTTGACCCGGCCCAACTTCGATTTATAGCCCTTGAAGCTCATTTTTGAGCCAAAATCTGATATTTTAGAGAGAGGTGAGAGCATTTTAGAGAGAGAAAGTGAAGACTTAGTCATTTATCCATCAATTCTTGTTCAAGGTTTGAATATTTCACAGGGATCTTGCTAGGGCTTCAAAGAGGTAAGAATTTCTTTTCCTAATTCTTCAATTTTGGGTTTGGAGTAAAGATGGGTGATTAATAGTATGATTCTCATGTATATATACCAATAAGGTTGTGGAAAGATTGTTAAGTTCAAATGGGTAAGGATTGGGTTGAAAATGGTAGAAATCTTGATAGATTTTAATTGAAGATTTGAGAGTCGAGTTGGTGTCGGATTTTGGTGAAATTTGTATGGTTGGACTCGTGGTTAGATGAGCGTTCATATTCTGTAACTTTTGTCAGGTTCCGATACATGGGCCCTGCGGGCGATTTTTGATTTAATTTCGGATTTTTATTGGGAAAATTAGTATCTCCTTATGGAATTAATTACAATAATTAGTATTGACTGAATCGAATTAATTGTGGCTAGATACGAGGCTTTCGGAGATCGATTCTCATGGAAAGGGCATAGCGGAATAAAGAATTTCACGTTTTGAGGTAAGTAACAGTTATAAATCTGGTCCTGAGGGTATGAAACC